>JAHWFP010125617.1:0-71756 GCA_023313725.1 Lithobius niger | reverse complement strand
TATTTCCCTTGATAATGAGCTGGAGCTAGCTCGAAACGTCGGGTTGTGTTGGTTTTACATGTATACTTTGGGCTTCTCCTTTCAACATGGTTGTTGGATATTAGGCAGCAGCCGAGTTTCAGACCTCTACTGAAGTCTGTCTCCGTCCATTTCATCATGGTAATTGCCCTTGTCTTTCTTTTCTTGAAAAACGAGATACCTAGCATGTACGAATCCGTCTTCGTTTTGTGCATGCAAAATAATGAGCCTTTTTCCCTTTTCCACTTGACTGTTTTAAACAAGTTGACAGGCCTTTTCGAAACGCATCATGCTTCCTCGTCAGTCGTGTCTGTCCAACCACTTGATTTGTCGTCCAAACAGTAAATAGTCTTCTTTTAGTCTTCTCCAGAGTCGTGCCTGCTGAGAAGACTATTGCAGCGACTTTGTCAATCGGTCCGTCCGTACGTCGCTTTTTTCAACTTCGCAACGGTACCAGATAGAGACGACCACGCTTTACATCGTTAGCTTCCTTGTCGGAAGTTAGTTTAATAACATGGCAAATTAAAACATCTTTACCTCCTTATAACTAATAGACTTCTTCAACGTAACTAAATGAAATAGTAACGTCCCGTCACTTCCCTGCTACCATTGATCTATATAGGCTACATTGCGCGTTACGTTGTAACATTGTAACTGTGTGCCCGGAGGCACACCGTGTTGCAAAAATGAATAGACTTACTGTACAATCCAAATCTCCGTTAACTACTACTTACGAAATAAAAGATACAGATAAAAAAGTTAGGCCTAACAGCTGACAATTACGCCTAAAATGTAACACATTTTTGACCGGCAATTCTGATGGTTACTTATTTTAGATTATATAATAGAGATAGCTGTTGCAATGCGTGATAGAGGTGTGCGCCTCACCATTGGCAGTGGCAGAACTGTACAGAAGACTGGTTGCGACTAGATAGTCGCTGTAACCGACTGTTTTTCACCCGAAATTTTATTATTGTGCGCAAATATCTTCGCCGCCATAAAACAGTATCGCCTTGTTCAATGAGGAGGCTGGGGCACTGATCTTTACGGAAAGCAATCGACACATTCCGCACGATTCGCGGCATTTTCATCAGTGAGAAATTTGGCAGAGAATCGTTTTCGTTTATGGAATGATGGCAAATGTCATGTTTTCAACAGTTAGAAATAGTTGCGATAAAAATCGTGATTGTTTTTTGCCGAATTGCTAAAAGCTTTTCGTCGTATTTTGAATGTGATATATGTTCGTATAATTTCTTTAATTTCGTTTGTTTGGCATAGTCTAACACCCACCACTTACTTTGAACTCGGGTTCTGCAACGACAGAATTTAGCAGCTTGTGAGACATGCCGCACAAGAATCCTGGTTCTTTGGCAGTTTCATTAACAGATTTCATTTGGATTACCTTGGCCCAGTGGGCTGTAGATGATTTTCATTACAGTTTGCTTGTTGGAACTCGAGAGAGGCTTCCACGAGGATGATGCTTGTATACAGTGATGCCATCGTTTGTAAATGAAGTTATCGCTTGTGCGAGTGTTGTCATCGTCGCCATCTTGGAACTACTTCCGGGCGGAAGACAAGTGGATGTCAAAGTTTGCGATCTGCTAAAAAAATGCTCATCGGCCATTTTTTTTAGTATCTAAACAAAATTATGTATGGCCAAACATCAAACTTGAATACCTTCCGAGAGATTTTCATTCCTAAAACGTTTTGGTTGCGATGGGAAAACATGTACTACATTAAGCCTACCGTCGTAATCCAGCGTCCACACGGGCGTGAAGAGGCGTAACACTCTATCCATTGAGTAATACGGATGGCTAATGTGGGTGGACAAGTTATTAAATGTATCGCCTATAGAAGTGACATCCGCAAACGAATAAATGAACAGAACTCAAAACGAAGAATAAAGAATTCGTTCAAAATGAACGTTAAATTAAGGCTTCAAATGCTAGAGCATTCAAATATTAGTAAACTCATAAACACATTTATAATACTGAAATAAAAAGGGGATGCGGACAAGTCTACTGCAAGATGGGACTACGGAAAAGTCGTCTCGTCAGTTACAGAAATAAATAAAAACTGCTACAAAAACCCCGTAAGGGTGAAGGGACCATCAAGTTTTTACTATACAAAGTAGTTATATCAGAACCAAAATGGCTGCCACCAAGTTTTCTGTCCCATCCCTGATCACGCAATCTTAACTGACACCTCGGTGTTGTCAGTTAAGCGTGCGTGATCACGGCTCGGACCACAAACTTGGTGGCAGCCACTTTGGACCTGATATCACTACTTTCTATGGCAAATACTTGATGGGTCCCTTTACACTTACGGGGTTTTTGTATGACAAAAGAAAATACTGCATCGCAGTTTGTAAGTAGAGAAAATGTTAATAATGTCGTGCGGGAATCTACTGTGTAATTATTCTGCTTTGCCTGTCCCAAAAACCGAGTCAATATTTGCAATTGTCTGAGGAGTCATCGCTCCTTTCCGCAGTTAAGGGAAGTCAGATAAATATGACAGCAAAACAGGGAAAAAAGGTAATTAAAGAGGAGATAATAAAATAATCTTCGTGACAGTTATTTTCTCTTGGTGGTGCATTGCGTGATGCGTGGTGATGCATTCGAAAGCTACAAGAGCCAAACATTAATTTTTCATGTTGCTTGACGGCAATTGCACCAAATATTAATCATGTTTTTTTTTTTCTTTACTGTGATGAGTATGTTTGAGCAGATTTGAATATTCTGCGCGAATTAATCTGTTCGCAGTGTCTCTAGTCCCGGTTGGTCCGTAACTGTTTCAAGCCTATCTTGGACCTTTCAGCTATGCGAATATGGATCCCGGCAACACACAAAATAGTTTTAAGGAAGATTTGGATTAGTTTAAGAGTTGATTAGGTTTATGTATCGTGAGATTAGTCAGGTTATGTTCACTTTAACAAGCTCTATGCCTAGTTTTCAATGGATTCACCGGGACCAGAGTCTTTCAAACCTGGATCCCGTCACCGGGACCAGAGACACAGCCTAGTCTGTTACCTCTTCACAAAAATCCAGTGCATTGTGAATTTCATTGCGTTAAAATGTGGGGTCCGTCCTGACATTACATCACGCAAGAATAGAATTGTGAATAGATTAGTATTTTCAGTTCAGTCGTCAGTTGGGAAATGGATTTTACGCCCATTCCTCGGTGACGATGATCAAGTGACTACGGGTTTTGTTGTCTTTAATGTTTAAGAGTGGTTTTTTTTTTTTTGGACTTAAAAACTTGCGTTGATGTTTTCTCTGGAAAGTTAATTTCTCGAAAGCACCGCCCGAAAGTCGGCTTCCCTCATGTTGTACGGTTTGGCAGCAAAGCTTCCTGAATAGGATGGGGCTGCAGTACATAATGTTCGATGACCGAGACAGGTTGGTGACAGGTCGTATGAATAATGCAGTCTTAGCCGTGATGGTTAGCGCTCCACACGTCACCTCAAGCGTGACGAAAATGAAGTATGTATACGACGTGAAAGCAGTGTAACAGTACGGTCATCATTAGTGATGGGCGGTACTAGAAATGTTTCAGCCGGTGCAGGTACCAAGCTTAGTACCCCCGGTACCCGGTTTTCTCCGGTACTTATGAATGCGGCGGTGTCTGATATTCTAGTGCTGTAGTGCCAACACCCGATTTTTAAATCATAATAACAATAAAAATTTATTGAAAAATGTGTTTTGTTGATATAATTTTAATGGTAAAGTTTGTTGACCCCCCCCCCAACTAAGTTTAATGCATGTTTCACGACATATTTGATAAAAAAAAAAACAACTTCGAAAATTTGTAGTCAAACGCTATCCATGTAGAAATGGAAAGAAAAACAAACGCCGGTCATAGCATCAAAGTTATACAAATTTGGCTCCACTTTTGTGCGTTAATTGTTTAGAATTCCAATTTTACCATTGTTGATCTTTAACTGATTGTTGCACTGCGTCATAAACCCAGTACTTAAAAAAAAAAAATTACGGCCATCCGGAAAATATCCTGGCTTTATGCTCTACAACATAAGGACTAAATAAACTATTGTTATAATTGTAGCACCTATAGGGTTGTATTTTATTAGGGAGGCCGCATGGATTCGGGCAACAGCCCCAATAACATTTATTCCACCTTTTTTTCATATTACAACAAAACCGATATTTTAAAAATACACGGTATTTGGTATCGTTGCATTTTTGGTACCGTGGTACACCGTGAGAACCGGTTTACCGCTTAACACGAGTCGTCATATTATAACATGCTTTAAACCATGCGCAATGGCTGTTAGCCGTGACGTCACCATGAGTTAGCCAATGACGAACGAGAACAACGGCTGTTTGGCCATCCGATTGGACTAACCCAGTCACGTGATAAGCACGTCACAGCAAACAGCCATGGCGTGTGGTATAGCCCTGATAAAGCGGTAGTTCGATTCGAACAATGCCGCTATTTTAAATCCACTTACGGAATAGTAAGAGGGTCCAAATCGTCGATTTAAACTACGGAAACACGTGAATACATTTGTTTTTCATTCATTCGATTCATATTTCGCGATGAATAACAAGTAATGTGTATGGTTCCATGTTTTACCTACGGAGATTAAAAAAAAAGTTGAAGTGGGTGGTTAGTTTGGGCACGAATGACGTTTGCTGTCAGGCTAAAAGAGAAATCTACTTGCTGGCGTTTTACAGTAATGTGGATGCATGATGTATACAAAATAAACGACTTGCTATCGGCGGCACTGCGTCGTAGTCACTTGTCAGGCTCGCGGAGCATAGCCTTCCTGCCCGGCAAATCACGTGTCATTCAGGAAAGACAAGTTTGAAATTACAAAAAGGACAACTTTAAACTCAAGAACGGCGCATTTATAAATTGATAATTGGTTGCCACAGATTTATAAATGTCTGCCCTTTACGCTCGTTTTATTAATTATTGCCGGTGTGCCTTGTAGATTTACAAACCTTTAACTGAAGCAATAGATTTAGCCAAAAAATGTGTATATTTCTAAAGCACGGTAAATTATTACCTAAAAGTGACTTAAAAACACGCAATTTTCTGCTCTACACTCGATACCCCCACGTTAAGGAAGCTGTTTAAATAGCTGGTTAAACTTGCTTTTCTTTACTGAGGGGTTGTTACTTTTCCCTTGTCCTGCTGTAATGTGCAGTGTTGAGTCATTAAAAACTTTGTCTTTTCTGTTATTTTACGCAGCGCTGTTCGCGTATCAGCAAAATAGGTGCTTCCACGGTGAGATAATAATTTCCTCTCTACGGCGAAAACTGCCGTGCTTTTGTGCTGGAGGACGTGGCCATAGCGATTAAGGCGCTATGTAAGTGGTCTGGTGGCGTAGCGTCTATGACGTGGCGTCTGGGGTAGCTGGTTCGAATCCGGGTCATGCCACTCCGACGAAACGTAAGTGCATAAAGGTGGCTTACTGAACTACGTTATTTCCAGTGTATAATTTTCGCTAATGGCTAATTTTCAATTTTCCTTAATAAGAAAAACAGCTGTAAACGAGCCTAAAAATTCAACTAATTATTTTCCACTGCTAAATAAAAAGTTCGTGTTTAATGGTTTTCAACTACTCTTTCAAAAAATTATGGCAGTCCAACCTTGAGTTTGGGCGTCGGTGGCGTAGTTGCTTGTCGAACTCAGGGCGCATTTGCGCAACGACTCGCATTTGCATTCTCGCGGCTAGAATTTAATCGCGATGGCACAGTTGCCGTTGCCATGGTAACAACGCTACCTGGATTAGCTAAATCTGACGTCGTTTGAGTAAACGCTGTAAGTCTTGTAATCCATCACAATAAGATAAAGAATTCCCCCTGACAAAATTTTCCCATTCGCTTCTGAACTCTTATTATTGATTGTTTTCGTTGTGAGCCGGCAGAGCTAAAACCGCCGCCATGTTGGAATTTCATACGATTTCTGCCTTCTAGCTGCAAGAATGCAAGGGCGAGTCGTTGCGTAAACGCGCCCTCAATTAGTGACAGGTTTGCACCTGCACCTGCGATGCTGATCTTCCAATGGATAACGGTTTTCTGACGTAGTGGAACTACGCGTGTATTTCTCTGCCATGACGCATCGATTCAACAACACGCAATTGATGGACTGGTCACGCCTACCAGTGCCTGTATATCTCCTGGTTAAAAGACTATTCTTGCTGCGGTCAGTTTTAGAAAATGTCTTGCTACGTATTAAAGCTTGTAATCTGACACATTGCGTCTTACCGATATAATATTAAGGATAATGATATTGATAATGATATAGAGGATAATGATACTCTGGTTGGGATAATATTACGTGTTAACCAGAATTATTTGTATTATCCTATATTGATTAACATCTCAATTTTATTCATAAAATCCGATTAATTTGGCGTTAATTTGTGTTTTCAAGAAGTATCATTGATTAATATAAAATCTGGCAGGATCATACAGTCCTTCGGATGATTTGGATCAATTCCTACACGTTTCCGCACGACGAAAGGACTGAATTGCCGTGGACGTAGATGCGAGTGAAGACAAAGTTATCGATTCGAAGCATTAGTTTCCCGTAAAGTTTAATGCGTAATTCCCGACCAAATTCTAATTTTAATAATAAAAAAATCATCGATAAAACAGTACCCGATTCTGACGTCATCTTGATGTCAGCCCTTGCGCATCCGAATATGCCAACAACACGTTCTCTAAGAAAAATCACAACCAGCCGTTTCGTAGCACTCAAGTATGACGTTTTACCGTCGTGAATGTTTTAAGAACAATTCACCCTAGGGTTCACTGCTCGTTTACTTGCCAACCTCGAAAATGACGTAATTGTGATCAACGACTACGCCAAATTTACATTATATTCGAAGTTCGTGACAGATGAGCAACGCCTTCGTTTTGCACCGCTGTATAGCGCTGGTGAAGTACAGGTGATGTAGGAGCGTGACGTAATCCTGTTGGAGTGTTGATGTGCCATTTGGCGAGGAAAAATCACAGAGGCAATACGTCGATTATCGAGCAGTTACAGAAATATGGCAATAACCAGTGGTGTGTACGCTGGGGGGGGGGGGGGGAAGCAGGGGGGCATTGTCCCTGCCTTCCACGGAAATAAAGCCCTTTTGGCCCGTTTTGTTTAAAAAATTTGTCCTGTATTGCTTTTCTGAACTGATACATTGAAGTAGTGCAGCAGCGCAGCCCGAGAATGGCCTAGAGGCCTAAAAGGGCAAAAAGAAAGCCAGGAAAAGGATTAAAAAAAAGGTAAATAAAGAGTGACAAGCTTAAAAAAAAAGTTCTCCAAAAAAATCCTCACCGTGCCCTTTTACCAAAAGTTTCCCCTGCCCTGTCAGAGGTCTGGGCACGCTACTAGTGATAACCTCTAATTATTACTCCTGGGGACTTCTTCCCAGGATGCATTACAACCAGCTAAACGACGTTAGGAGTAGCAATACTCGAGTATGTCAGGTATAGTTTGTGTCGTTATGATAACTTGTTTGCGATACGAGGACTTGGACAATTTCCTCTGATTTAGGGCCCCCGCGCACTAGGCAACCAGGTCGCTACGGCCAATGAGACTGCTTGCGGTATATGTAGCACCGCGCACTTGGCCTCCACGGCCAGTCAGTCGCAGCGGTCACTGGGATCCTGGGCGGCGTGCATGTGAGCGCAGGACGACCATACTTGCTCCGTGTTCATTTTTCACCACATGATCGAGAATTATCAATAGAAAACCTGCGACGCTGGTTTTTCACCACATGATCAGTTATTAATGGCCGCGACGACCACTGGCCGCACGACCTGGCTCCCAGTGTGCAGTGGCCCTTTACTCGTGATTTTGTTATTCACGAGAACTGGAAATGTTATTTATGAATTCGAAAAGGAGTTCCGACTTGACGTAGTTAACGTGATATTTTACGTTTGAACATACGCGGGCCGAACGGGTAGACACAAGCAAACCGACAGGGGCGTGCACAGGCCCTCGAGAGGGCAGGGGCAAACTTTTTTCTGGGGACTTTTTTTTTTTGGTGTTTTAACCTTTTTTTTTTACCCCTCTTTTGTGGGGCCTTTAACCATTTGTGCCCCTCTTTGCACCAATTTCTTAGCCGTTCTTGTCCTTTTTTTGCGTTTTGTAGGCTGTTTTACACCACCACTCCACCGAAAAAGGGAACTTTTTCCAGAAAAAAAAGGGCACTTTGCTGTGAGGGCAAGGGCTAGAGCCCCTCCCTGTGTGCATGTCCCTACAAACCCAAACCATGAGCATTCTTCCTGAAGGAATTTTAACAAAAAAGAAATCGAACAACTCCGATTGCAACCTGTAATGAGTAAGAGACCGGTAAGAAAAGGCCGTGTTCTGCAACAAGTCACACAGAAGCCTACTTGACTTTTTATTTCCTTATTTTTGTACTTGCTTGTAGACCGCACGTCATACATATTATGCAAGCTTTATTTTCTGCATGTGCGGTTCCTCTCCCTCCCTCCCTCCCTCTTGCGGTTTCGTCGTGGTGGCGATGGTGGTTGTTTTCCCAAAACGGGGCTCGACATGCGCATTATATTTCGATGCATTTTTTCTTTCCATGTCGCCTGTAATCTTTAGAGCCGCGTTCCAAATTGGTACACCAAGTGGTTATTCATTTGCATAAGGCCGCCTCTTGCTGCTCCCATTTACCAACACGATTATCCTTTGGCGCCCGGGCTCGTGGCTTAAACAAGGGGACTAATGGCTCCAGCAAACGGCCTTTCAGCTTTTCCTGCTGACGGCTTCGCCCATCCCCCCCCCCCACCCGTTCCTTAATATTCAGTACCGTTTGCTTCTTACCCCCCACCCCCCACACACACGCACACCCCCGCTCCCCGCCGCCCCCCCCCCCCCCAACCATTCCCCTTCTTGTTTTCGTTTCGTTCAAGTTATGGTTGTTGTACGGCTTGCGTTGTCGCATGTGTTGTTATTGTTGTTAAATTTATAAAATCCGTAGCAAGTTTGGCAGTCAGACGTCGTAGAAGCCAGCAGTCACAGCATACTGAAATGTTTGTTCTATATAAATAAATAAATGGATTCAACCACTGGATTGGTTGGGAGTTAGAAGGGCTTGGCGCCACTTATACTAGTCCCTGTCAATGTTAAAAATATTAAGAGGAGAACTCCGGCCTCTTTAAAAGAAAAAAACCCGTAGACAAATCTTGCCCAAAAGGTGCTTAAAACGGTCAACTGAGTGAGCACGCCTGAACAGCTTCATCAGGAAGAGCGTTCCAAACTCTTATCACCCTCACACTGAAAAAATTTTTTTCGGCAATCTAGCCTAGCTGACTGAACGGCCAATTTCAGTGAATGGCCTCGAGTGACAGAATAAAGGCAAGGTTAGAAGAAGGGTAGATCGATTGGTAAAAGGCCATGGACGATTTTAAAAGTAAGAATCAAGTCGGCACGTAGCCTGCGCAGTTCCAAGGTCTCAAAGCCAACGCGACACAACCTAGTGGCGTAGGGCAAATTCCGCAACTTAGAATAGTCATCATTAAGCCCATAATTCTGTATTTGGCATGGTTTCATAGAAGTGACGTAATAGCCTGATTTAATATCGATTACATTTCGCTTCACGAGGATCTTTCTGAAAAAAAGCCGAGGTCTTGCGCGACGTTTATCAGCTTTTTTTTTATCAGCTTGAGAATGTAACGCGTGACTTAGAAAAATGATCTATACTTAAACTAGGCTGTAGTCGTGCTTCTAACGGTATTACCACTCACGTTGCAATATTTCTCGGTATAAAAGCTCGATGAAGGGAGTAGGGCGAAAGATGTAGTGGATAATACCCTATGTGGTTAATTACCGGCTATAATAGAGTTATTAAAACACTGTTTATGACGAATCTTAAAAAACAATAAAAAAAATTAAAGAACTAATGAAGCAAAATAATTTAATGAATGTTGAGGACCTTAAACGCTACGTTACACTTTTAAAGCATTACTTTTGCACTAAGAACGAAATATGACAAATTAAAACATAATACAATAGTCAGAAGAACATCGCACTGGAAGAATTTATATGGAAAAATGCGAAAAAACTACTATGCAAATCATATCTGCAACAACCTCACTGATAACTTGAAAAATGTTAAGACGTTTAATAAATAAAAAAAACTGAAGAATGCTTCTTACAAGCAGGAAGTGTTCCTTCAAGCTCATAATATACATTATATATTTTAACAAACCACTGCACCACGACGTTATAAGTGATGATAATCTGGTTCGTGTGTGATTCCTATTATTAATGTACTTATTGATTTTTAATGTTACTTTTCCTTATGAAACGGGTTTTTATTTTACAAATGTGAACTGTAGCTGGCACTAATAAGCAATTTGACAAGCTTCATCTTATCCATTTACTAGCATCGTACCCGGCTTCGCCCGGGGATTTGTTTGACCCGTGGTTGTTTCCCAGTATTTGCTCGGTGATGCCTGATCGTTCACTGCAACAGTCGATTTTTGTTTGTGTAATACTCCCCCTTTCCGCCAATCCTCTCCCTCCCCTCTCCCCTCCTCCTTTTCTTAATTTAAAAAAAAGAGTACACCGCCGTTGCGACTGTATTCATTAATGCCTTTAAAACAATTCCTAAATATAATTTTACAGTACATAGATAGATAGCTGATAGATTTATTACAGTCTACAGCATTTCATAGGATACATTGGCATAGAAATGTTGGCAAAGTGCATTGGCCTTCCGTACAAACCCATCGTATACCAACCTCTGTCCAAGACCTTGTCATTGTAGTCGTCCGGTAGCGTGCATCGCTAATAATTTGTTGGTCATTAATTGGGTTCTTCCCTGGGACAGTCTTTGACAAATTCCAAAGTTCCACGAAAACATCATGAGAGCTTTAGCTCTGACTCTTCTCTAAAACATTTAAAAGTTAAAATACGTCCAGCACATCCTCTTGTTCTCTATACCTCATCTATTACCTATGTCAATTCCGTCTGTCCTTTTAATACGGTTTCACCATTCACCTGTCTACCTGATTGGGGGCAGGTAAAAATTATTCGAATGGACGACCCCTGTGAGGTCACATGCATGAATTTGAGAGGTGGGGCACGTGTACTTATACCGCCCTTACGCCCCGCCTCCCCTATATCTCAATAATGGTTAGGCCATGTATCAACAGAAATATAGCGTAGGGCTGATGGACGTTGTCCTTGTGGCACATGGATGCGTTTTGGGGTGGGTGGTTCGAGCTCGCGCGAGATTCAACCGTACTTGTCCGGAAATGGGCGACCCTTTGGCCCAGGGGCCGCAAGAATCCATCAAGAGGCCCGTGCTCTCGCTTCGGCCTCGTGTTGTAAGAAGGGCAATTTGGGGCTATCAGTGGGTAATGGCGCCTGATTACCCCCAGGAAATTGAAGGAGTGGGGTTCTTGGTTCCGACCCCGCCTGACCCGTGAGCCAATAAATCCCAGGATTTATCTCGGGACGCTTTGGGCGGAGAGCAGGAGAGAGAGTGAGTGAGTGAAATAAGGAGGTGAGTGAGGTACTAGATGCACCCTCCTCCCTCGCCCTCCTTGCCTTTTCCCAACGCCTTTCCTCCAACCTCAGCCGTCCCTCTTAATGCTCCGAATTCGAATGATTTCTGTGATCGTCTTCGTTCGTGGTGTGACGGGTCCCTCACTGTGATTGTCGCACTTTTGGTGGGGCTGCAGCATTGTCGGTTTTGGTTGTTGAAAGTCTCCCTTCGAATTGTCGGAGCTTGGGAGATGATTTTTCGTGGGAATTGTCCACTGCCTTCATTGACAGACAGTGGCGTACACATATGTCCTATTTTCGTTCTCCGAACTGATAAATGTTGTTGCTGCAGCCAAAGGAAGGGTCTAGACAAAAAGGGCAAAGAACAGGCCAGAAAAAGGCCAGAAAGGGTCTTATACAAGAGTAGAAAAGGCAATGACAAGCTAAAAAGAGGAAGGGCAAAAATGAGCCTGACGATCGAGCAAAAGAAAAAAAAAGATGCCCAGAAAAAGTAGCCTCAGCCTGCCCTTTGATGTAAAATTCGTAATCCGTATACATTTTCGTCAACTACCCACTTACGAGTTTAGACAATAACTCCGTTAACTTTTTTAGTAAATGGAAAGTCGGCACGTTACTAGAAGATCTGTTGATAAATGCTTCAGGTTTTTAGTGGATTCAATGTTTATGCTGAAGGGGTCAGGGATTTGTTATAAAATAGCGAACTGAAACCCTTTGGCTGCACTAAACTGCGTACTGTGTGGTTGAAAGTAATATCGCTGTGGATTTAACTTAGAAATCAGTGTAATAGAGCAGCGGGTTTCGGGTATTTTTGGCAGCAACTATCAAAAAGAATTAGACATCATTAATTAGATATTGGCCTAATCATCAGTGAAGAAAATTTATCAGAAATTTAACAGAAATGTACCACTAAAAGACTTGTTTATGAGTTAACGCTGAACACAACGCAAGACTAACACAATGCAAATGCGACAAAACAGTTAAACGTACCACGAGCCAAGGCTGTTTGCCGTGATGTCATCGTGAGTCAGCCAATGACGAACGAGAATAGCGGCTCTTTGGCCGTCTGAGTGGACTAGCCGAGTCACATGATGCACACATCACGGCAAATAGCCTTGGCGCGTGGTATAGTGTTGGGCAGTATCCGAAATTTTTGTGACGGTGCCGGTACCAGCCTAGGTACAGCGGTAGTCGGTATTTAACGGTTCTTAAAATTCGGTGGTACTTTCTTAGGTTACCTCCGGTACCAACGGTATTATTTTTTTAAGTAGCCTAATCAAACTAATTAAGGTTGGATATGGAATCATCAATTTCATTTTACTTAGCCCCTCCCCCTTCAAAAAATACACATAAAAAATAATCACCAAGTATATGCTACTGAACTTTGAACTCAATTTAATTTTTCTGTTAGTTCATATGCTGGTTCTCACGCCAAAGTTGCACAAATTTGGCTCCACTTTTGTGCATTGTTTAGTATTCCAATTTTACCATTGTTGTTCTTTAACTGATTATTACACTGCATTCCATTATCTTTAGTGAAACAACACAAGGACTGACTGAACTATTGTTACAATTTTAGCGCCTTTTTTCATATTAAAACAATACCGGTATTTTAACAATGCACGGTATTTGGTACCGTGCATTTTTGGTACCGCGGTACACCGTGAAAACCGGTATACCTCCCAACACTAAACGTAATAATAAATGTGCCTTTTGGGTTAATGGTTTCAGCTAAGACTGTCACTATCAGCTTAGTTCCACCCGAGCCGATCCTAAGCTAATCATTAAACGAAATTGGTTAATACCAAATCCGGCACTTATTAGCGAACCAATTACAACGCCCAGTTAAGCTTAAACTCTACGAAAGTATGTATTAAAAAAAATTACTTTTGAAATCATTGCATAAGTAAATAAATCAAATCCTGATGCACTGAATGATTGTAAAAAAAAAAAGTATTACGTACGCTAAAATCATTTTAATAATGTAAACAGTTTTAAATTATTGCTGTAAGGCCTAAACCGGTTGGCATCGGCTCCCAACTTGTTCAGATAAAATGAAATTTGAAAACCACTCAATCTCTAATGATCCAAGCACCAGTTTGAAGTTTATGTCAAATTCTGGGAGACTTGCATTGCCTTATAAACAGAGATTTATAAAAAGAAACAAGACCCCCTGCTATATCTTGTAACTTCCAAACAATAAGGGATAGTAACTTGGGGTTTGGACCACTGGAAAGCTGGCAAAAAATTATAAAAATTGTGTATTCAAACGTCAAAATCGGTCGAAGAGAGGCAAAAATACCTTCGGTTTGGTATACTACCGTAGCCAGCCCACAGCATTCACAGGGCCGCTGTGGGTAAAAAGTTGAAAAGTTCGGTGAATTCTGTAAAAATTTCTTTGTATTCTCTACTCTGGTAAATACTAATTTTGATGTAAAATAAATAGAGCAGGGGTTTCCACCTACACATAAAACCAGGAACACTCAGGGAAAACTAAAAGAATTCACTGATTTTTCACTCGCAAAAAGCCTGGATATCCTAGGGGAAAAATAAAGCCGCTCTTTTAGTCATAGGTCTAAGTACTTACTATTAGACATAGTACGCTAAGACTTCGTGTTAAAGATATTATTTCTATATTTCTGTACTGAAATACTCTGTTGTTAGCCCTGTAAACAAGCACAGCTAGACAAATGTGTGAAAAAATTTCTAAAATTACAGTAAAAAGTCTGGAAATTTTCCTCAACTAGGCCTATACTCTGGAAAATTCGGGAAAATTATTTTAGAATTTGGTTCGGAACCCTGTGCACTAGCTAGAACCCTTGGCAAGGTTGGTTTCCGCTGTGGATAAAAAAAATAATAATTCCGGCTACGGCCCTGCCGATATGTCCGAGTTTTATTTAGCGATCCCAATTACTATGAATACTGCAAATATCGGTTAAAGAGCAATTACATCCATTTACATGCATGTTTGACTTTTGGATCACTTACACAATAACTAAACACAAGAATTGCGGTAAGAATACGTTACTTACGTCCGATATAACAATTTAATTACTGCATCACCAAAACACGACACGGAGATCGCCATTGTTGTGTTGGAACGCTCAGAAATTAATGCCGACAGATGTCACTTTTCGATTTAGACTCGCAGCCGATTGAGATAGCTGTATTGACTGTGAGGAGCTCAAGCGTCTGGTGGCCTTAGCTGGCCGGCAGTGTAGTGGCCACCTAACGCCGTCAGAAGCTTGAGCTCCTCACAGTCAATACAGCTATCTCAATCGGCTGCGAGTCGAAATCGAAGAGATCGGTCTGTCGGCATTAATTTCTACGCTTTCCAGCAAAACAATGGCGACCTCCGTGTCGTGTTTTGGTGATGCAGTAATTAAATTGTTATATTGGACGTAAGTAACGTATTCTTACCGCAATTCTTGTGTTTAGTTATTGTGTAAGTGATCCAAAAGTCAAACATGCATGTCAAAATGGATGTAATTGCCCTTTAAGATCGGGATTGGTAATCGGGTTCTCCATAGTCTTAGTGCCGACATGTGGATGGTATACGCCTTGACATATTGGTTCCGTCGTCTTGGAAGATACAGTTGCGGGACGTAGGTTTGCTTCCAGTTACTCCCGAACGATACTGAATTAACCCTAGAACCGCCAACCTATTTTTTTAACATTGGCGGCCATCAGGGGATCCCGAGAGACCCTCACTTAATAAGCTGGATAAAAAATAGGTCAACTTCAGTTTCATAATGTTTATTTGATGAAAACACTTAAAGAGACTAATTATCAAGGCACATGATATTTAAAAAAAAATAAAACCAGGTTTTATAAAATTAGAAAGCTGTTGCTTATGTTCATTATGTGTCAAAAACCGTATATGGGCAAAACTTCACAAATCATAGTTAGTATCAGAACAATAAAAAAACTTTTATGCAGGAAGATTATGTAGAAATAATCAGTATAACTTGGGACATTATGTCGAAATAATTACCGTAAATCGCCTAATAAACGCCCTGGCTTTGCTAACGCCCACCCCCCAAAAATACCTTAAGGTCAGAAATCGTGTAGTAGCTTTATTAACGCTCCCCCCTCCCCCTCACCAACAGTTTTTTTTCTTTTTATTCAATCGTGAAATTGACTAAAAGCTTCAAACGTTTAAAGAAATCAACGTATTTCTCTTTAAATCTTGGTTGTTCTGCAGCAAAATTAACGAAAAGATTCATAAGTTTAACGAAATCAACATTAATTCTCGGGAGCACCGCGGAAAACTCGGCAATATTAGGCCTATGCGATCGATCATTGATGTGCTTAATATGGATTCAGTCTAGTGAAAATGCTATACATTTTTCTCATTTATTCTCAGATTTAATTATTCACGTGGGAAACTCAAAATTATGTTATAGAAACATTTTTATTTTTATCAAACACAGACAGGGCTGCAAGTAACTTTCTGTTACATTAAAAACCGTCCTACGGCAAAGTTCCGCAAAGCCTAAATTTCCGGAAAAAAACTAGATCGGGTCGAAAGTCTCTGGAAATGTTCAAAATACGCTAGAAAACAATGTCCAACAAAATTTGGCTTTAAAACAATATTTTTCTGGTAAAATTATACGAAATGCTACTTGGGGGGGGTCCCGTGAGCCCCCCCCCCCCCCGGTTGGTCGTTCTAGGGTTAAAAAATTTTTTTAATGTGTGTGTGTGAATGATTTCCACTGTTGAGATTTCTGAAGTATACAATTGTTGACAAAATGAAGATATCCCCGGTGACAGCGAGCGGTAGAGATAGCGACAACGAGTTTGACATTCAGCTATCTGTCGGTCGCGGCTAGATTGGAGCCAAAGGCAGGCAGGCAAACAGGCAGCCTTGTGCGCAGCTGCTAATTGAAAGCGAACTGGAATTGGTGGAATCAATGCGGCTTAATGGTGGCGCCCAGCTCGCATTGTGGCCTTAATCTCCCTGAATTGATAGGCTTAGTTTGTGTGGCTTGGGCACAGACCAACAGTTCGTCTTGCTTCTTACTACTGGGAGATGTCACGTGCTGCGTTAGAACAGTCATAGCGCCCCCCCCGCCCCCACACACGCACAAATCTTCTCCACCACCCTCTAGCACCCTTGATTTATACAGCGACAAATGACGAAGAAATAATTTTAGACGTGTTTTATAAAAGTGGTGTTGTAATTGTGGGTTGTTTTGTGGTAGTCTAAATAATCAGGAAAGAAATGTACACTCACCGGACGAATTGGAACATCAATAGAAAGGAATTGGAGAAGCTAAATTCGTATACTTACAAACTAGGGGTGCGCAAGTAAAGTAATTTTAAGTCGAGTCGAGCCAAGTCAAGTTTTCTAAAAAAAAGAGTCGAGCATCAAGCCGAATTTGAGTATTTATTGAACATATGTTTGTGTGCAAGTTTCTTTTTAATTTGTTTCGATGTAACAACTGAAATTCTACTTAACGGACTGTGTGTCCCAAATTAGATTATGTTGTGGAAATGAAGGGAATTCAAATGGTAAAATGCCGCTCCTGGAGGCAGAGAAACTCCACACGTTCATACAAACACAACAATTTTAATTTTCGAAACTGCGTGGGCCTTTCTTGGTCCTAAGGACTTTCCAAGATGGCGTGCGTCGTAGCAAACGCATCCTTGGTGTTTGCTGTGTTTTTTATTGAAATTTTATGTAATTGTTGTGACCAAGAAAGGCCCATGCACTTTCGAAAATTAAAATTGTTGTTTTTGTATGAACTTGTGCAGAATATCTCTGCCTCCAGGAGCGGCATTTTACCATTTGGTCTGTGTGGGTTATTGTGTACAAATGGTTTAATAATACGATTTTTATTTGCCCTCAAGAAACAAAAAACGGCAAGAAAGGATCAACCACTAACGACTTGCCGGAAATTAACATCTGAACATCCGAACATTGTCCAATTACGAAATTCGGGGCGATGCAGATGATTTTTCAAACACCGTTCATTCAACAGTCTTCCAAAAATATGGAGTGACGAGGCTGTTATCAGGACGAGAGTTCCAAACCGGGGCAACTCGTAAAGAGACAAAAGATTTTCTGCCGTTTAGGTTAAACATGGGAATAATTGGTTTTAATTTATGTCTCCCTAGTTCGTGTGTCAGTGTTTATTTCAAAGAAACGAAGGTGAAGACGTACGTAGCGGTTTTAAGGTTTTCCAGTTTTGAGGATACAACTTAAGATCGGTTTGAGCTAATGACTGTTAATTTACATCATCGGGTAGTTCTCGTCGAGATGATGAATTTGGCATACTGGAATGTCAAAATCGGTAAAAAAAGATTTTTCAGAGTATGGATGCAAGCACCGAGCCGAGTTCGAGACAAGCTGCATACTCGGCTCGGTTTGGTTCGGCTCGAATTTTTCGAGAATCGCACATACCTATTGCAAACCTGTTTCCGCTGACTTTGTTCTTAAACATTCGATTGCCTGAGCGCAACGTAGTAAGTTTGCTGCAATATATGTCTTGTAACAGTGACGAGCCCATTTGGCTTTCCATCGTATAAACGAAAGAGTATAGTGCCAACTGCTACTAACATCACGATCGTCTAGTTTGTGAATAGTTTTCGGTGTGAATTGAATGGAACAGACTTTTCCACGGAGCTCGGACAGGAGGGTCATGAGCTCCAATAAATATTAATTTCGGTTTGTTCAGTCGTACCATTGGCCAGTATTAGCATTGGTGGCAGTCAATAAGTGAGCAAGATGGTCTGATGGTCAGCACGACGATCCATGAGCCGCAGGTCTCGGGTTCGAGCCTGGCTGCAGCCGCCCCTGGCATTTTTGAGAAGCGAAGGGCCCTGTGATGCCTTGGGCTTTTGTCGACTGTGGCATGTAAAAATAGGAATAGGAATAGGAATTTTCGATTGCAGTTATCTAGCTAAATTGTTTCTCTGGCGCTCTGGCGGTGTGGCTTCGGCGGGGAGCGCGTCAATCCTGTAGGTAGTAGGTTATGCACTGCTAGGCCATGGACTGGCCACGAATAAGCCAGGAACAATGCACGCACGTAAACTACCACGCCACGTGCCAATAAGGGTCATGAAAATCTTAAAACTTGTTACATATTCGAGGCATACTACGCAACCCCCATGGCTGTTACGAATGGACCATACTCATGAAATCCTGTGACCCGATTTGCATACACCTTCACTTGCAACTTGGATTTCCAAGGAGCAGGTCGGGTTTTGCATTTCGACCACCGTGTTCTGCCTCTTTGAGAGGAGAAATGGTGGTTTTCGACTTTTTATTCTTTCAAATTATTGTGTTATGCTTTTAAATATGTGAAGACTTAGCGGCCTTACCATGTTTTAATATTCTAATTCCTAAACCTGATGACGAAAATTGATAATTTTCGAAGCGTTGTTCATCTTTTATTTTGTAGCACTGCTTGGTTTTATCTGTAATTATAAGGGTAACGGTGATGCGGTGATGCGGTGATGCGAGGCAGTCAAAAACTAGGAAATGCCAGTGATATGAAAACGAAGGGTGTTTCTTTGTAGACGTAATGGCAATAACAATCCAAAGTTGTTCGAACAATCGCGGGCACATCGACCACAACCATGCAAGCGTAACCTCAACTAAACGGGTTTAGCCTTTCAAAGAAGTGGTATCAACCGACCAAAATATTCGCCAAGTTAACCTATCCCACCGACTGATACTTCAGACCAGGGTATGTAATGCCACTTTGGAAAAACGAGGGTTAAAATAGCACCTGCTTTTATCAACGTGTGTCGTGTCCGTCTCTCCAAGACTGCATCGCGCCGAACAAGCAACCCCATCGGAGCGCCAGAGAAACTTGAAATAAAAAATGGCGGTATCGGTGGCGTCATTTAACGAAGGTGATAGTAACAATACCTTCGGGAAAATGACGAAATACGCGTGTGTGGACAGTACAGGGTGTTCCACAAAAAAACTGACGACCCAACATTTTCCAAGTCCAACTTTTCTAGTTAGCACCCTTCAGAACCAGGAGAGGACAGAAATCTTCCAGTTTCATTAGATTTTATTTTTGTCCTCTCCTGGTTTTAAGGGGTGCTAACTAGAAACGTTAGACTTAGAAAATGTTGGGTCGTCAGTTTTTTGTGGACCACTCTGTACATCAAGTTGATGGACTTAATTCTGAGTTTGATTCAAACCGTGTTTATTTCGTTACAAGAAATTTGCACCACGGATGAAGATGAGTGGTCAGCTTCTCGTATCACTAAAAACTACCCATTATACTTAGCTCCACTCGGTAGTTATAACCCGTCTGATATTGAATGCTGGATCAAAGAGAAAAAAAAACTTTTATTAGCCAGTTACGATCTGGCTTAAAATTAATTTAACCTCCTAATCTGACTTACGTTTTTTTAAGGGATGAATTAAATATTGTTCTCGTGATCATTTTGTTTTAGTGGCGCTAACTAGTTTCCGTCTCCATGGCGACGCTCAGGAACGTAAAGTTAGCAGTAATGCCTTGCCATTCAGTTCATTGGTGACGCACCCTCTGGCGGTAATCGTTGAAAGTAGGTACTAATTTCACCCAAATATTTACTATTGACAGAATAGAAGTGGCATTGCCTATATACACTCTACCCTGCGCAGATGTTTAAAAAGAAAATCAGAAAGTAACAGAAAAACTTAGCGAAAGTAGCAATGGTCAGGCTTTATATTTATTTAAGCTTTGGCCAAAAACTGGATTTAGTTGACGAATGTTTTGGTCTGTTACGTCACTCCTTTAAAGGCCGAACCCTCCTCAACGGTTAAGTCCCGTTTCGCAAAATCCCGTTTTGCCAAATCTCGTTTTGTCAAAAGGAAAGCAGACTAAGAAGGGCAAATCGTTTTCGCCAAATTCCGTTATGTCATATCTAATTTGACAAACTTTAGTTACACGAGATTTAAAATACCTTATTCCTATGTATTGAGGATTTAAAAGGCAAACATTTAACAGAGACAAGCATTAGCAAAAAATAAGCGCAACTGATTTATTTGCTTTTTGAAAACTGTCAATACATGAAGAAAAAACGTGTACTTTAAATGTTGTTTGGAATGCTTGGTCGTTCACTAGGTCAATGCCAAGGTTCTCTTTTAACAATAGTTAATTATACATAAGATACTGAATTCCCAAACAGGAATTCCCGTTTTGCAGAATCAAAATATTCTTTAAAAGTGTAACATTGCAGGAGTTAAAGATGTGCATACCTATATAATCGGAAGGAATTTGTGATTAGTTGCTGTTTCTGATGTTATATGTTTAGCCGCTGGGAGCGAGGCACGTATTTCTGAAAAGAATTATTCTGCGAAACGGGTGTTTGTGTATAAATGTTTGACATTTATGCAGGAATAATGTTTTTAATTTCCTGTGCCTAAATTTCGTGGCTTAACGGGATTGGCGAAACGGGATTTGCCCTTTAGGCAAAAGCGTTTAATCTGCTTTCTTTTTGGTAAAACGGGATATGGCGAAACGGGACGTGATCTTCTCAACTTGGCGGCCCTTTCACCGATTTAGTTTTTTCTTCTTCGTTTATGCGTGCTTTTGCGATCGAACATTGACTACCACGTGTTGACATAATCGTATGACATGACCTATCGCATGTTTGTTTATCCTTACTAGGTAGTCTTAACGGTTGACATTTACGGCTAATGGATGTTTTCAGACATAACCTTTAAAGAACGTTTTGTTTTCGTTTTGTTCCTTCTTGCAAAATACGAGCCGCTTTACAGATGCTAAGGAGAATTTGTTAAGAGCACTGCGTGGGCTTCACTATGTTGCCCTGGTTACGGGATTTATCTTTGAGATGAGCAGCCTTTAGTTTTGTTATATTTGGATTGAGTATCAAAAGAGCCTTTTTTTTGGATTATTCTTAAGGCTGAAATTGATACAACTATTACCTGAAATCTTTCGAAAATGTCAACAGGAAATGATGGAGCTTTGAAAGCGGCATTTTGTTTTAGCTATTATCTTTTTTTTCCCCCCAACAAAAAAAAAATTTGAAGTTTGAGAAGAACAAGAGTAATATTTTAACGTTGGTGGTTTTCTTGTCTGGCTTTAGCCGAGCTCGAGTTTCACATTTCTTACATGATGCTTAATTTCGAGGTAGTTCGAAATGCGAGTGATGTTGTTTGTTGCAGTCCTTTGAAGGGCTTTGCAATTCGTTTTTAAAAGTTGAGCCGAGGAGTTAGAGCGCGTTTACGCACCGACTCGCCGGTGCATTCTCGCAACTAGAAGCTAGAAATCATCTAAAATTCTTAAATGGCGTCGGTTTTAGCTCAGGCGGCTCGCAACGAAAACAGTCACGAATGCTAGTTGAGAACCGACTGGGAAAATTGTTTCCTTAGTAAAAATAATTTATCTATTGTAACGGATTATACAACTGCAAGCGTTTACTCAAACGATGTCGGATTTAGCTAATCCTGGGAGCGTTGTTACCATGGCAACGACGCCATTGCTATCGCGATTAAATTCTTGCTGCGAGAATGCAAAGGCCCAGTCGTTGCGCCCTTTAGTTGGTCAGTATTAAGTCTACTAGGGTTATGGTGACCGTCTTCTGTGCCAGAGGTCCCCCCGGGTTCGAATCCGGCCTCAGCCCACCCCTGTCATTTTCGGGCAGAGAAGGGCCCTGTGATGTCTCGTGCTCATGTCGATTGTGGCATAAAAGAACCTAGGATTTCCGATAAGATTTACCTAGGGAAATTGACCCTCTCTCCTTCTGGCGCCATGGCTAACGCTGGGTGCGCGTCAAAAAAGCTACAGTACTAAATCTTCTGGCTGCTTCTCGCCTTTACCGGAGTATGCGGATTACGAGTTGTCTAGACATAGTAACCGTGGCAACAACGAGGACGCAGATAATTTCCTCGTGCCTCCCGACACGACGTACGATGCGCGCAACTTAACAGGGTCGAGTTATGATGACAAGCAAGTAATTTTTTTTACTGTAGTTCAAGACCAGATTTCTGATTGCCAGCATTCGATGGTTTTGTTTATGATTCTATAAATCTGAAATGGACGCCATGTTGAATTTTGAATTCTCGTTGCGACCAGCTATTTATTCTACCGTCGTCCGTAACAATGATAAACCCATTTATTTACCCTTGATGGAAAGAAGACATTTCCACCTTTCGAATGAATCTAATTGGGTCTTCCAGCTAAATTACAACAGCAGAATAGCAGTTTAGAGTCGAAAATGAGCAAAAAATCTAACGGTGACTGTGATATACCAGCCCATAAAAAAGGACGTATATTTTATCAACAAGATAATCCGTTATTAGTGTTCCCTGACCCTGAAAACATAGTATTCGACACCAAAATGATTATCCTGTGTGTTCTATAAGCGAAGATATGGCCCATAAATGATATTTCAGATATCTTGGCCGCCATATTGAATATTTAAATTTGCTCAAGAGTGACCAAGTGGCACCCTGCAGAATTTCATTAAGTATGCCTTGAAGAAACACAAAACACCACAAAACAGTGGGCGGACCTTCCTTCCAGGTTTAGGTTAAAAATACCATTTGGCAACCACACTGTAGCCGTCGACACGCCATTAAGCATCAATTTCCTCCCCCCCCCCCCCTATTGCGAAAAAAATATCTAAAAGCATCTATAACCCATTTTAAACAAAAACACAGGGTCACTACTAACAAGCCCATGGGATTACAACATTGCATTACTACTGCGTACAAAGAAGTATCTCCAGTTTGGCGAAAATTATGCACACAGATGTGTAATATTACAAACCAGATGTATTGTTGCTTCCGATGTTCCCTTTCGGGATGTGAGCTTGTGAACTTTATCAGGTTGTGACTGAAGAGAATTGAAGCTGCAGGCAGAAAACGTAAACACACACCCGTCGTTGCATGCATCCATGGTGCAGTCCACGGATGCTTACGACGGGTGCTTTTTTTTTTCTCGTAATCGTATGTAACTCGTTTTTTTTTTTTCAGCAGAAATCCTTTCTCATCTCATTTAACGGAATGCTACTAATCCGCGCTTCAAGACTAGGATACGAGTCCATGTTAAGACACACGCTAGTGTATCGCTCGCCAAGATTCAAATGAAACATTTTCCTCCATCCATGCATTCTTTCCAGACAAAATGTGTATGACTGTGGGGACCGCTAGACACTTGTGTCTTACACAGCGCATGCACTTCGACTGTTTTTAGGCTTCTGAGGGAAAATAACAACGCGGCAGAAAAGGCTGACGTGTCGTTTGATCGGGAGACTTTGGTTGCCTGATGTAATGGAGTAAAAAAGCACGGTAACAGATTATATGAAGGCAAACCAAGCAGTGCTTTTTTTTATGTAGCACTGCTTGATTTGCCTTCATATAATTTGGTTGCCTGACGCATAAAAGTTATTATTAGCGACAATTAGTCACTATGGTGACACGGCTTGCCGCTTTCGTATTGAAAAAAAAAAGTGTGGTAACGTTGATATTTGCCTAATGACTAGTAATTTCATGAAAATGAAATAAATTTCATGAAACTAAAATGAATAAAACTGAAAAAATCGACCTTAGTTGGTGCAGAAGCTAAGTATTTCGGCCTTGGTGGGTAGAACTTCTTTTCCCTTTACCCATGCCAAACTTTTTTTTAAAATAAATTCTTTGAGCCTTAAGTCAGCCGAAGCAATTTAATGCTCGTGTGGCTGAACCGGCTAAATTTTGAACATTTCCAGAAACTTTTGAGAGAAGAAATATCCGGTAAAGGGAGAAGCCAATCGGGGGATTTGAACCGGGAAACCTCCGATCATCGTTGGGGCCGAAAGATTGTCCAGAATTGACCAGAATAGTTCCCATAGCCGCTGGAGGAGCATGGTAGCCTCTCACGCTACCCTGGCCGGCAGTCCTGGTGGAGACTTTGCCAAGATCCCCTTTCCAGGGGTTCGACCAGATCCGCAAACCTCTAACAATCAGGCTGAGCTCGGTCACCACTAAACTACTTAGCTTAAACCATGCGCAATGGCTGTTTGCCGTGACGTCACCATGAGTTAGCCAATGACGAACGAGAACAACGGCTGTTTGGCCGTCTGATTGGACTAGCCCAGTCACGTGATATGCACGTCACAGCAAACAGCCATGGCGCGTGATATAGTCATGTATATCATCTGTTCCCTTAAGCATTCGTTGCAGTGGGCTCTCAACAAACTACAGCTCTGCTATGTCACTGTTAAAATGAGAGATGTCCAATAGTTTTCCTTTTTAAACTCTGTTCAACAGCAGGTACTCCCTTTAAACTGGCGAGAAAGACGCGAGGTAAAAATCAAAACAAACCTCTTTAAACGTTTGCATGTCATAACACACGTCCAAACCTTGCCTACACTTTCCATTCTCACAGGGAAATAAATGGAGTCGGCCGGTTTTGCGACGGTGGCCAGTCAATTCGCTCACGTGCCTGTTTTATGGGGATTCATTAATCACGGGAATAGAGGCACTTGGCGCTGACAACTTCCATCTCCCACGAATAAAAGCCAAGCACGTGGTGTCACTCGTGGATTTATCGGGATTTGCCATTTGTACTGACCGATGGATCGAAACTATTCCCAGAGTGGTTACCCTGGGTAACCGGCTGCTTTAATTGATCTAAAATGAAAAACAGTAATGAACGGTATAAGTCTCCCTACGCTTTAAAGCATGAATGGCTAGTACGCTGAACAGTAGTCTATACCACGCGTCATGGCTGTTTGCTGTGACGTGCATATCACGTGACTGGGCTAGTCCAATCAGACGGCCAAACAGGTGTTGTTCTCGTTCGTCATTGGCTAACTCGTGGTGGCGTCACGGCAAACAGCCATTGCGCATGGTTTAATGATAGAGTAAGCGAGCCGTCAACCGAACGACGAATTGTCCAATGCACATCCACGTATTGTTGTTCTGTGCTATTTACAATAAGGAAAATTAGCAAAGCCACAAACTTGCTAGCCTTAAGAACAGACGCTCGCGTGTGAGCGCACATAAAAAAAAAACACGCAAAAAATTGGAAAACGTTCGAAGCAAACGCAGTTTGTAAAATAAGGTATCCTTTAAGTGCAAAATAACGAATAATTTAAATTAATAAATACAGCAATGTTGAAAACAAAAATTTCCAAAAAGTACCCCAAAAAATTAAAACGTAAGGGGGAAAACGCAGTGGTTCAAATGCTCTGCTGCTATTGGTTCATTGCTGCTCAACTGTTAAAGATGTATACAGGGTGATCAACAAAAAACTGACGACCCAAGAGTTTCTAAGTCCAACTTTTCTAGTTAGCACCTCTCTGAACCAGGATAGGACAGAAATCTTCCCGTTTCATTAGATTTGACTAGGATAGCCCGCCCCCCCCCCACTACGGAGGTTAATAGTATGGAGCAGTGACATTTGCCGCCATATTGGCACCAGATTGGCACCAGTATGGGTTTTGGAGGGCATAACTACAAGGTGCACTACATAAAATGGAGGGAAAAACAACGGAAGAGCGGATTTCTTAGGCTTAAAATAACGTTGTTTTCTCCAACAACAAAAATCGCGCGTTTTAGGTCTAAGAAATCATTCTTCACAGTATTGGCTTCACTATGACGGCCTTCTGTTTCTCTCCGCAGTGCCCCTTGCAGCTAACCCATTAAGGCTCCAGTATAGAATTGTACACAATAATACTACGTCGTGTCACTGCTCTATACGGATTATCGAGATTCCCACTGCTGACATTCACACACACATACATGTAATTTCCCATTAGCAGTCGCCGAAGCTTTCATTAGATTTAGTTAGAGCCAGGGGTGTAAGAGATGCAGAAGCCTAGATCCCGGTTGCATGAAAATATTGTGACTTCATTGTGGAAAAACATATGACGTGTATCAGTACCGTGTATCTTTGTCGAAAAGACAGCTATAATTATTCAGACAGATCAGTTGTGTATCCCACTGCGAAAATCAATAGAATAGAATTAGTAGTGGGAATCTGGTTGATCTGGCGACACACACAAACAAACAAATAGTGCGATATTAGTTATATAGATTTATGTCCTATCCTGGTCCTAAGGGGTGCTAACTAGAAAAGTTGGACTTAGAAAATGTTGAGTCACCAGTTTTTTGTGGACCACCCTGTACAGGCCTTCTAGGTCTCATACAGGCAAGCATCACAGGAGTTATTCTATGCCAGTCTTACGTCGATCTAAACCATGCGCAATGGCTGTTTGCCGTGACGTCACCATGAGTTAGCCAATGACGAACGAGAACAACGGCTGTTTGGCCGTCTGATTGGACCAGCCCAGTCACGTGATATGCACGTCACAGCAAACAGCCATGGCACGTGGTATAATCGTTTTTCAATTTTCCCCTCCGGTTGTGTGGAGTTTCTACCCTGTGCTCTTCAAGATGTTTTAAATTCGTACAAAATCCGCGACCCACAACCGGATTCAACATGGCGACCTGGTAAGCTGGTTGTTGAGTTTATGAGTTTGTTTTTATTTTTAACCTTTGAAAATGGAGCCAACCACTGTATTGCTCCGAAATATTAGGTATACCGGTGTTTTAAACGTTTTATGCGTCGAGCTTGAGTGTCATTTTTTCTTAACAATCCTCGACTATTCATTCCGTAAACTTCAAATTCGGTGGGTATGTAATGAGATACATACTCTAGGTGTCTGTAAGGTATCAAATGTGAAGACCTCTTAATACAGGAGTTAGTAAACGAAAACGCGTGTGAGTTATAAGCCTATACTAAGGATCTACAACAACATTAAAAAATGAACAAGAAATGAAAACACGTCCAGATGATTTGCTGCAAGTCACAGGAAAAAAAAAAGAAAGAATATTGTTATTAAAAATATACTGCAGTGTTGTAAAAAAAAAAAAAAACGTTAGCACGAATAGCTTATAATTCTAATCATACATTCTGAATCACTTGGGTGCTCAGTCTTCATACGAATTGTGCACTATAGCCGTGCATCACACTTTGTCAGCTTCTGACAGAGTGCGCACGGCTAGTGCACAGTTCATATGAAGACTGAGTACACAGTGATTCAGAATGTTTGATTAGAATTATAAGCTATTCGTGCTTACGTTTTTTTTTTTAACAACACTGACTCAGAAGTGTGTACTGGCATTGCTCAATGCCTGGAGGCAGAGAACGTGATGTGTCTTGTCGCTGTACACTATCTTCAGAGTGTCCGTGATACGCAATTAGGGCCTTGATCTATAGTAACCCAACTAGCCATCTGAACAGATATTTCCTAAACGTCTTCAGCCCCGTGAATTGTTTCCTTCCTTTCGGGAAGGGATACTTACATTTCGGCAAATCTGTGCACAGCAAACCACTTTTGGAATTACATACTTTGGTAACTTAGAAGTTGAATTCGAATTGCTTATGTCCACGAGCAAGGGCGCCCCTTACACTGAGGCTATTGGAACTGAAGTTCCACTCCCCCTTTGACCCTTTTTCTTTACCTTTTTGTTTTTTCTTGACCTTTTGGTAGACAGAATCATGAAGAAAATCCCCCCCCCCCCGCCCCAAAAAGCAAAAACCTTTAAAACCAGACTTTTCCAGGTTCCGTAACACTCGTTAAGCAAAATAAGGCACTCCACCCCCCCAAACAAATTCCAAAAATAACTAAATTGTGACGAGAGGCCCCCCCCCTCCTTTTTTTTTTGCTATTGTGCGGGCGCCCTAGTCCACAAGCCATACATTTAGAGAGCATTATGTACTCATATGCTCTCGAATGTTTTATACCGTCGTTTACTACTTTTACATTCAATACGTCAGTTTGCAAGTACTCATCTATCATCTCCTAAACCTTTTTCCCTTTTGTTTTTTAATGTGGACACAGTTAAGCCTCAACAGTCAGTGACGTCACATTACGAAAGAATTTCTCAGGATCTGCGTCATCACCCAAGTTAGCCAGCAGTGAATAGGCTACAAAACCCACCCTTAGCATCACATCGCCGAGTGATGCTGCGTCATGGAAGTCTCCATCAGCCGTGCAGATGACCGAATGGATGGACGATGATGTTGGGCGTTACCATAGCAACAACTAAGGGCGGGCTTTTGACCTTCGTTCTCACTTTTGCACTCTATAGAAATAGCCTCTCACACCGGACGTGTGACACACAACAACGACACAGGCACGAAAGGATTGCCAGGAATTCGCGTTTCGCGGCTTTTGGCGGGTTGGTCCGAGTAAGGGGTTGGCGGGAAGGGGGCGGGCGGGGAGCCTAAAGCGAAAGAATTGCCGCTTGACCAACGTCGGCGTCGGCGGCCACGGCTTAATAAGGCGGAACGGAACCACAGTCGCCGAGTGCGGCGTCATGAATTGCAGCTCCACGGGACATTAAACCCCTTCTGAAATTCAAGCTTTCTGCATTATGACCAAGCGCTGTTTGCGAGCCTAGAGTGGACATTAACGAAGGCGTACACTCCAACCCCCCCCCTCCCCCCTTCAACCACCAAGGTCATTCATCCTCCCACGCATACCACTCTCGCAAGCTATTGTCGACGTCATTATGGATGGTCCAGCACAGAAAGACAAGGGCCACACACTCTGAAAGAACGTGCTAAACACGTCACGTCAGCGGGGGAGGAACACACGGGAATGAAATAATCCTCCGGCACTCTTCGTTGTGCATGAAACTGGTATTAAAATGGTTTCGAACTGTGAGTCATCACTGGTAGGTTGAGGGGTGACGTCATTGTCAAAAAATGTGCACGAAGTTATCATACGTAAGGAATTAAGAAGTCCGAAGTATTTGTGATCAAACCTGAAACACGTGACCCGATTTGCATACACCTTGCTTGCCATTCGACTTGACTTCCCCAAGACGAAGGTTGGGTGGTGCATTTCGGCCGCCATTTCTGCCTCTTCTGAGAGGGGAAATTGGTGGTTTTTATCCTTTTAAATTGATGGTATCGTACCCTTTAATTTATTTTGTATTCATTTTTATGGTGATGATGCTTTTACATAGGATGACTTAGTGCATTTGCCATGCTTTAATTTTATGCATACCTGATGACGAAAATTGAACATTTTCGAAACGTTGTTTGTGTTTTTATCTTGTAGCACTGCTTGGTTTATACCTTAATAATAAGGGTAGCAGAGGTCAGCCTAGTGGTCGGTTTGTGGAAAGGAAAAGTGACCAGGCAATCAGGTTAGTATAAAAGGCCACTACCAGGCTTGTTTGGTCACTGTGGGATGGGATCTGTCCGAAAGAACCGACAAACCTGGAAAACGCGAACGAGACTTGCAAATCCTCGTAGACTTGCAGATTTCATGTGATTTGTGTAGATTTGTATAGATTTACATCGATTAGCACAGATTTACACCGTCAGATTTGGGAGATTTTGCTAGATTTGCATGATTTTACAGGAGTTTCAGATTATCACATTTGAACCGCGACTAGCCAAATTTGCATGGATTTTAGTTGATTTTTGTGGATATCTATGGATTTGCACGAATTTGTAGTTACAGATTTGTAGATTTGCACCGAGATTTGCAGATTTGTTCGGCTTTTAGTTGATTTGCGTGGATTCTCGGATTTACAGTAAATTTGCAGATGGATTTGTAGATTTGCACCGATTTGCTCGAATTTGATTTGATTTGCATGATTTGCATGGATTAGCAAATCCAAAATCAGGAGCTGTGCGAGATTTTAGGGTTTGTCGGACCTCACGGATCTGTCTATTCTCGCCTCAGTATAGTACATTGTCTCCGCCTGGCAATCCTCCTCAGAGGCAATGTCGGATTGGCCCACCCGGGAATCCGGGGAGTCACTCACAATAGGATGCCCATTCTGTAGATGGGGGGGGGGGGTCGTGCAGCAAAAAAAAAAGCGGACATATGGTCACATTTCAAACACGCAATAGCAATCCGGGAATTGCACTGCACAAAATAAAAAACTTTCTCTTTACTCGGGTGGCCCACCCCCTCCCCCATCCGACCACCCTGCTCAAAGGTTTTCCCTGTTTGAATGCCTGGTTTTTTACCTCCCTTACTAAATTGCTTTTTCCTCTGAATCGTCTGATAAGGTTGGTTTATCTAACCGAGAATTAGTTTGTTTCAGATGCCATTGGGTGATGATTGTGTCCTCCTCTCCGGGGTTTTTCGATTTTTGCAGGAGGTACAGATATACGATAAGATCTAGATTTGGGGTTTGGTTAACATCTCTGTAATGTGTGGCGCCGTGGCAAACCGGGCTACTACACTGTGACTCAGGGTGGTGCTAATGACCTATAGCTGTCGACGCGCCATTAATTCCCCCCCCCCCCCACCTTACGCATCCAAGAAATACAAAGCCGGGCGTGGGAAGACGTAGTTTTCAAACTGCACCCATATCATTTAGTGGTACGACGGCGTGACTTCCCTGCCCTCCCTACCACAAAGGCCATATCTCACAATTTCTTTTGCGTCACTTACATACCACTATGTGGTATTTTGCAAGGAGTTTTACACTCTCCCAACATCCAACCTCTTTGCTCAACTTTTCACTCTGTCTTTATTCACTACAAATATGGATTCAGCTTTATTTATGGTTCCTTCTGAGCTTACACGTCAGACTGTCTGAGCGGGAATTAAACCCTCGACCTTTGAGATCGAAAGCCAAAGCGCTACCGCTGTGCCATACTGACACGGACTTGGGCCGTGTCAGTATGGCTCAGTGGTAGGACTTCGGCCTCCGCTCAGGCAAAAAGTCCAAAAGGAGACAGAAATAAGTCTGCATTTCTATTTATTTGCCCCTATTCGAGCCGATTTGGCTTTCAGTCCTGTTTATTCGCAACCCTACTTTGGTGTATATATATATTTTTAGATTGTTTACAAGAATAAAGCAGAAAGCATGCTGAACTTTGAATTTAGTAGTTTATAGTCTTGAAGGGTGCTAGTGGAAATTCTTGGTGGTCAGCTAACGTTTCGATTTTTTTTTTATCGGATCACCCAACGGCATTCAGTTTTAAACTGATGATTTATGTGCGACGATTACCACGCAGGGTATGCCGTCATTGGTAGCCTCAACACAAGCAAACTCAAAGAAAAAGCATTATGATATCTTGAGATGGCGTGCACAGGAGAGGGGCAGGGGGCATTGCCCCTTCCCTTTTCGGAAAAAAATGCCCTTCTGAAAAAAAAAACAAAAAAAAACCCTATTTTGGTTCTCTGAACCGATAAGCGCTGGTGCTGCAGCAAGAGAAAGAGCCTAGAGGGCTAAAAAAGGCAAAAAGAAGGCTAGGAAAAGGGCAGAAAGGGGCATAAAAGGATAGAAAAAAAAAGAGAAGCTTAAAAAGGGTAAAATTAAAAAAAAATAACGAGCAAAAAAAATAAGTCCCCAGGAAAAAAAGAGGTTCCCAGAAAAATAAACTTCTGCGTGTTCTTTTACAAAAGTTGCCTATGCCCTGTCGGTGGTCAGTACACGCTACTGCATCTTGATTTCCATACATGTGTATAGTTATTAGGTTTCGTTAGTTTGAGTTGTAATGGGTGACTCGAACAGAAGCTGGTTGGACGTAACGGTGACATCTGGGTTTAGCGGAGAAGCCGAACCCTGTGCGGTGCTTTGTGGAGAAGCAGGTGGAATCTTAACACCGTACGTATACTTACTAATTACATCATAATAATGGTATGTCTTACAAAGCCCGCCCCTTCCATAACTGCTGCTGTAAGTGGAGTACAGACGTAAACAAAAGAATAAAAAAACAGTTGTGTCCGGATTTCCATAACTTGGTTTGTAATTTAAAATTTTTTATACGATATGGCGCTTGGGCTGCGTTTTTGTTTTTTTCTACGGCGCATCAGAACAACACATAAAAAAACCGAATCAAATATGGTCTTTATTTATTTAATATTAGTGGTGTTGGTCGTTTCAGAGTGTTTTAACATTTTGTTCAACAATGTAACGATTCGTTACGTTGCGTTCATTTTACGTTACGTTTGGATTTACATTGTAAGTAACGTTCCATGCATTCATGTCATCGTGAAACTAGACAGATGCCTTTTTTTTTTTGATGTCGTTCAAACTTTGCCCACCATGAACTCTCAGTAATACATAAGACAGTGTGCTACAACGTGGGGAAGAGGGTAAGGGGGGGGGGGGAGTAGAGATGAGGGGGTGCGCCTATTTATTCGTGGGAACAAGAAGAAGTGACCGGTCTGCACGTGATGAGTTCCTAAGAGAAAAGGATGGTCACGGGGCTAGTTTTGAAGGGCAGCCAGGACCATTCTTTCCTCATCAACAAGGAGACCAAAAAACTATAAAGGCAGGGGGGGCCTGCAATGACCCACTAATTTCTGCGGGGGTAATTCCAGCTCGTGTGATGAGCCGCCGAATGGGTGGTTGGGGGTTCTACAAGACCAGGGCTACGCTAATCCTCACGAAATGGGTTCACCTGCTCCTACTACGCCCCAACGCCCCAGACTCACAACCCCGGGCTGCATTAGTTCTAAGCCTCCCCCCAAAGCTCCCCGCCCACGCAGTGCGCCGTCGCTTCCATTAGTGGGGTGTGCTACAGCAGACACGCCAAATACATAATATTTCTCTCGCTCTTTTTTTTTTTTTACGTTCTTTTTCGTTGGCGTTATTGTTTCGGGCTCGTCTTCGTTTCGTTTTGTTCGTCTCGAAGCGCACGCTCATTGATTCTCGAAAATACGACCCTTGGGAACAGACCTCGTCGAATCTGCGCTCTTTTTCAACAACCTGTAAGAGAAGAAATCCCGCAATCAGTTTCCCTTTCGTCGTTCTCTCGAAGTAATAATCGTAACTTGTCTCTGTGGGTGAGGACGATGAAAAAAAATGTAGGAACAAAGTGAAACTGGACAATTTTGTGCCGAAGTTGGACAGTCTGTTGTTAATTATGAAAGATACGTGTGTATCGTGGTTTTTATGTAAAGGAGAAAGCAGTGAAGGTTTAAATTTTTACTTTTTTGCTTATGACATGTTTTCGTTATCAGTATAGTATGCACAGACCCCCGACCTCCGAAAGGGTATGTTTTTGCCCATTTTTAGGCCTCTAGGCTTTTTTTTCTGGTTGAAGCGCCGGATATATCGGTGCAGAAAAACAAAATAGGGTACTTTTTTTTTCAAAAAAGGCAAAAAATGGCACTTTCACCAAAAAGGGCAACCACCCCCCTCCCGTGCTCGCCAATGAATTTGTCATTTTAGCTACCTAAGTCTTCATTACTTTTGAACGTTCTGACACGGCCACAGGCAGCATTTCACATTCACACGTATTCGTGTTAAGTTAACTCTGTTCAGACCCTCGGAATGTGCTACTTATGCAGCCGTTTCCTTTTGGCCGTGTCAGTATGGCTAAGTGGTAGTACTTCGACCTTTGGTATTAAAAGGTCGTGGGTTCAACTCCCACTCAGGCAGCTGACATTTAAGTCCAAAAGGCAGCGTAAATACGTTTGTATATGTATTTATTTATCACTTTCCAGCCCATTTGGCTTCCCGTCTTGTTCACGCGTATACGTATAAGTACTCACTTTTCCGATCCTCGGGATATGCTGCTTATAGCTGTTTCCTTTTGGCCGTGTCAGTACAGACTGTAGTGCGGACGAGCTTCAAGTCTTCTCAAAGGTTGTGGATTCACTTCCTTCTCAGACAGTCTGACATTTAAGTTCAAAAGGCAACGGAAATGGCTTTACATCTGCATTTATTTTTTGCTGTTCGAGCAATCGAGCTCATTTTGCTTTCCGTGTTAAAGCATTCTGGAGCCGTTTACCTTGCTGGCCATGCCCTAGCTCCTAAGCTTCAGCTAACTGGTTGTCTTGCTTCTTGAAGAAACTTGATACACTCATCATTGCTACGCCATTATAGATTCTATAAACGCACGCGTGGGATTCGGTTTGAGAATTTTTTTTTCTTTTCACAAAACGATTCTGCGAAGTTATTTCGATTTACGGTTTCGGTTACGATTTTCGATTTAAGATGTTTACAGTGTTTTCCTTTATTTGATGTAGCAGTGCTAGCCCCCATCGTATATCGTCAGCCTACGTGCTACGTCGCTAGCTTCAGCGTTATTTTGTATTAAGTATGGGTTTGAACCTCATTTTTATGCCGCTCGTATAAGCGATGTTAAAACGTAGAGGTCCGTTACAGGCATAACGGGAATGACTGCGAACCACTTCCACTAGTTTTAGTAGTAATGTCAAAAGGGCGTAGTTTATTTATCAATAAATGTTCTCAACCCCGAGTTTCATTCACCGAGCGCTTCAGCGAGATGTGTTTATCAGCTTCGGACAGAAACTTGGGATTGAGATTATTAATCCGTCAAAATCTATGCTCGAGTGTCATTTGAAACGAAAGTATACCCCCTCCCCAACTTTGCTTCCCTTACGATCATCGCTACGTTGTCAAAAGTAGACTAACTCTCGTTTGAAAGCTGATGGAAAGCTGATGCTGGCTAATCGTTCTGTCACCACCGTAGCCAAAAATTAATCGTACGTTGCTGGGAAGTCAAATCGTGCCTCATGTGTATATCGTATTTGTTCAGAACTTGGTTTGGGCTTAGCTGTAGTTCCGTGACACTTGCGTTATGTGGCGGAAACAGGAACCCAGACGATTCGATCATAAAAAAAAACAACAATATGGAGTGACCAGGCTGACAGTTTTATCTGATAAAGTACCGTGTGCTCGTTTTATCTGTGTTAAAGAGGCGTGATTGGCTGTGGCTGCTGTTTACTGGCTTCCCATTGGTTAATTGCTGTTAGAAAATTATGAAGGTGTATTCTCAAGGTTAACTCCGAGAGTGAGTGTTATTAATTTTGATAATAATCCAGTATTGGTACGGTTGAAAATTAAAGATGATTGTTTTAAAATTTATTCATAGCGTGTGCAGATATGAAGGCTAACACTGTTCTGACTCCAAATGAACTCCCACAAAGATATAACATTTGAAAACTTTTAATTTTAGATTCGCGACAGGTTATCTTTGACTCTTTTTCAAATTCACAAGCTGTATAGTGGCTTAACAAGGATGAGCTATAGAAGAGTGAGTATGTGTGCCTGATTCTTATTAAACGACGCTTCTCCAGAGCTGATGAGTGTGAAAAAGATTTCAAAGATTACCTTTCAGAATCGAAAATTAAAAGTTTCGCAAATGTTATATCTTTGCGGGAGTTCATTTGAAGTCAGCCCAATGACCTTCGTGACAAATGGTTCTTCTACGTTGGAATTGTGAAATAATCCGGAGTCAGTCTGGTTGTAACCATAATGTGAGAATGCATCTGGATTAATGTATGTACTAAAAACTGACCAAAAATCAAAGGGTAGTAACCGCTAACAGGTTGGAGCCGGGTCTAGCTTATTTGAACAATAGAGTAGCCTCGTTCCCGGCTGTTGGCGTTCGGCCAACTTCCGGTGTAGACGGAAGTTGACGGAATGCCAAGCAGCTTATGTAACTGCAAGGTGCACCGTGTGCGTTCACACAAGGTGCGCCCTGCTATTCGTGAATAGCGTGTTACAGTTTTAAGTTTTCCAGATTGGCTATTTGAGGTACATATTCTTTGTTTGTTTTTATGTTTCAGAGGGTTTGCTGCACAACCCAGCTTTATTCTCCGGCAAGAATCCCTTCGTTTGGGAAATGGCCGAAGAATATTTGATGCTTTGCGCTAAACATCCCCCACATCCAAGAGTAATTCGAACTGTTCTATTTCGCCTGTGGGCATACTGGTAAGAGCTTTTTAAAAATACAAAATGAGCTTGAACATTTTCTCCTAATTAGGCACCCTTACACCCATTTAAGTAATAGTTATTGGTTAGAAACGAGAGGTTAAAAATCGATAAACCTCTCGTTTCTAACCCATAACTGTTTTATACCACGGTTAGGACGTCAAGCTAACTCTTATTAAAACGTGTTTGTGTTTTGTGAAAATTACTTCAAGAAAACGTTGCTCATTAGTATCCTCGATATGAATGAAGGTCATACCATTTTAGTTTATGGAGAAGGAAGTGCGTGATAAATGGACAAGTCCTTTCGCTCAAACTTTGTGGAGGGAGGAGGGGAGGAGTAAGCGTCGGTTAGCAACACAAGCTGGGTTTACGCTGGACCATCTTCGTGTTTATCGAAGCGTTTGTCGTGTTTGGAGCGAATAATTCGATATGTGAGACAGCAGGGATAAAGTCATATTGTTGGGACATTCTGGCAAGGTATGCAATTAATTTTGTGCGTTTGTAGTTTGAAAATTGTTTAAAAAATACGGTAATAGGGTGTAGGTATGAATCGATTCTATTTTAGTTTGTGGAGGGGGGTGGGAGTTAATACGGACTGAATAAGCATATACATGAGCCAGACATGTGAGAGTTTGCAGGGATAAGATTTCATTCCTTTTAAGTAATTCGTTTTGCACGTCTTTATTGCGTTACTGTTTTTTTTGCACGTTGTATTTGGTTGTTGGTGTATGCGTTCCCGGTCGCGTGATCCAGAAGTGTCAAAAGTGTGGTTTAGCGGCAAAAGCGTTGGTTTATCGGCAAAAGTGTAGGTTAACTTGATACCCCACACTTTTTGCGATGACCCACACTTCCGGTCACGGTTAACTTGATTTAATCTACGGAAATTTAGCGTGGCGTTGAGTTGGCGTGACGTTACAGCCGTGGTACCGTACCCATAGACTGAAAAAAAAAAACTGTTGCCTCAGGGTTCGTACGGACCCATGAAATACCTGGAAAACGTCATGGAAAATAAATATAGAATTACAGGCATGGTAAAGTAGTGGGAAAAAAACGAGTTCTTGAATTGTCTTGGTATATTTTCATATTTTCTGACAAAAACTTCGTGTAACTAAACATCGCTGATGCGTGTAGTAAAAGTGGGAAAAACAATGTTGCTGTGTGTTTGTATTGTTACCAGTGCACGAATAGCAAATTGCAGGCGATTCATTATGAACTTCCTTTTTATTTTGTTTTATATAGTTAACTTTTTTTTACAGAATTTGTTCAAATTAGGTCTAGCCTACCATTTTTAAAAAAAGAATTTTAATTTGTATAAGCCTTTTTAAAAATGTGTTTTAAATTAATTTGAAGACAAGGAGAATTGGCAAGAAGTAATTCCCCTGACCGACTCAGACCTAGAAATGTGTGCTTCTAAGCCCGACCGCTGCTCTGTGACTGTGGTTGGCGCTAATGACCTAGCTACCAGTACGACATTAAACCTCAATCCCTCACCCCTATCTTTTTTTGGGCAGTCTACTTTGTTCTTCGAACCTATACTTTGTGGAACTTATGCAGTCAAACTTGTAGTTCTATCCTATACTTTGTGGGCCCGATCTAGTCGAATTTGCGCTTCCAACCTATGATTACTCACAAATACCACCATTTTTAACCGATCAGAACCGATACTATACCTTACCCAGACATTTTACTGATAGTGATAAGATGCCGATATCTAGTTGATTCATTGCTATACCGTTGACGTAAAAAGTGCGTTAAACAATTTGCATTCATGTAAACTGAATTTGATTATTTTGCTGTATTTGGCCACTGTTATGTATGTTAATTTTTCTTACATTATAAATTCAACAATTTTGGCCTGTAGATCTATGATTGAAAGTTAGCTAGGGTGATGCTGCTCGAATTCTTCTTTAAAATTAGGTGAAAAATCGTTCGAACAGCTTGTCTTTGTTTCGTATTGGTTTAAATTTATTTTCAATAACTTTAGAATGCACTGTTGAGTTTGTCGAGTTCTGATTGTAGTTTTGGAAGGTATTGAATGGCGATGTAACACAGCACGTCGCAACAAACATCCAAGCAACAGAAATATATGCCGATACCGATACTGCATTTTAGGTCTTAGCAACATGGCAAACCATTTTAAAAACACATTTTTTTCAATTTGAGTTTTGCAAATGTTTGCAATGTTGCTCTATAGACCAAAACGCAGTATGTATTGGCGTGCATTTTTGTTGCATGTGTTTTTGTTGCGACTTGTTGTAATACATGTCACCAGCATTCAGTGCCTTCCAAACTACAATCAGAATTCTGCAAAAACAACAGAGCATTCTAAAGAGCGAGGTGACGTCACACCAACTCGTCAAATAATTCCGACTAATTCCGGATTGGTCCATCAGTCGCTTCGAAAGATGACGTCAATTTCACTCAACAGATACTTTTGGACCCTTTGTTGACTTTACCCATAGTTTTCTGTCAACCCCTATCCGAGGTACCAAATTGTCTCCAACAAGCAACAAGTTTTGCCCACTTTGTTTGCTCGTTTTGGATGTTGGATGGTAGTGTTTGTCAGGGTTCTCTGTACAGTTGCTGACTAGGCCCTGACCATCTTGCTTCAACCTTAATCTCTCATTCAGCCACCATTACCTCCTAAACGTTGAAGGTGTTCGTTAAATCCAAATTTCGATCATTACTGGTGATGGGTGGAGCTGCGGCGCAGGTCGACGATTGTAGGGTGGGTAAGGGTTGACTGGCATCTGCCAAGGGGGGAATTTAACCCCCTATTTATTACTGCGTACGTTTATGAGAGAGGGCGGGGCGGGCGGACTATCGGAACGCACAAATTGGGTTGAGGGCGAGAGAAAAACTATTCTAACTCGTCTGACACCCGTATGCCCCACGCCCCACTCGATCCCTCCTTCCTCCCCTCTTCCTCCCAAATTTTCCGTCCTTATCGTTCGTTCCTCCCCCCCCCCCTCCCACCCGGTCTCCCCTGCATTAATTTTTTCCTTGTTATTAACGTGAAAGCCGTAGCCACAAACCGTTCTTTCCAAGGTACGATTATCTACCAGCCAGGTGCGATCGAGGTCAAAAGGGTCAATCGGCAAATTTTTCATCCTCCCCATATATCTAATCTCTAGTTCGACCGTTGCGAATTGGTACGTATCTTGCGCTGCAGCCGCCATTTTGGTTCCCGATTGGCATCTCCGTTGTAGGGTCGTCACGGCTGCTTTGTCACTCAAATTTTCTGCCTAATTTTTTTTCCTTTTTTTTTTCTTCCTAATCGGTGCTGTATGGCTTTTCCGTCTGATAAGGAATGAGCCGGCTGTCTTTAACATCTTGGTGTTTATGAGTGTCATAAACCTATACGCGTCATAATATTAAGAGCCCCGGTGCCGCCCTAAAAAAAAAAATGCGTTTCGATGGATGCGATTAAGACATTGTTGTAAGGAAGATCGATGGCTTGTCATGCATGGGGTTGCGTTGTATTGGTGTAGTGGTTCGTGTATCAAACCTCGATTTGCGAAACGTTGTTTACGTCTAAACAGATTGAAAGGAAATGATAAAGTGTATCGGTTCTCTTTGTGTATCACAAAAGCGAATCGGTATGGAAAACATTGCCAATTTCTTTTGCCTCTGTCTCCAAATCCGGGAGGGGGGGGGGGAAATCCCCTACCCCCTCAAAATTCGGGAGATTGTTACCTCAGGCAGTGTTCGGGATCGCTTTTTTTATGTGAGTGGGTTGCCAAACTTACTTTATGAATAATAGTAAAAAGTAATGATGAACCCACTGCTGCACGTAAAACTTGCAACGAGACGTCAAAGATCATCTTTTTCATTATACTGCACTAACGAAATTAATACTTTTTAGTAGTCTGTAAAGTTTCATCTATGTTACTCGTTTGTGGTACGTGAATTTCCATTGATAAGTCATGGATTTTTAAGTTTACAGACGAGTGGGTTACATTTGTGTATTTCTGTTACTTTTTAAATAAATAATAAAAAGTAATGATGAACCACTACTACACCTAAACTTTGCAACGAGACGTCAAACTACGGAGAATCTTTTTCATTACACTACACTAACGAAATTAATGTTTTTTTTTTTAATTGTCTTGAAATGCTCGTTTACGTTAATTACTCGTTTGTAGTTCGTGAATTTTTATTGACACGTCCTAGAAAATTTTAAGTTTACAAATGAGTGAATTACAATTGTGTATTTTTGTTACAAAGTTGATAAAATTTTTTGCGAGGTTGGGTTGAGAAAAAAAAAACATAAGAAGTCCACTGACTGGACCTGACACCTCGCAAACAAAAGACACCAACACGATTCATAAATTTTCAGCACAATTTTTGGGTCCCTTGATCACAAACAAGTAAAACGTAAAAGAACACCCAAAAATGGGGAAGCCTCATCAAACAACACCAGAGAGCCGCCATCTTTAAAATTGACGTCACGAAATCACAAGCCGACTCAACAGAAACCTCAAAACCTATTTGCAGACAAGAGATCAAAAAGATCTTTCCAATTCGACATAAGAGGAAATTTTTTTAAAATGTTTATGGCACGATCTATATTTACAGCAATGGTGTACGCCTCCTGATTCATTCTAACTTTTTCACAAGGCTCAGTGTACACAATCTGGGTTTCGCTAACTAGTATGCAATATTTAGTTGCCATGCAGTGCTTCACCACTACATTTATTATTATCCTGGGAGATGGCTTTACCATGATCTATTTTCGGAGACCCATTGCCCTGCCAAACTGACCAACATAAATAGCCCTGCACTCTCCACACTTAAAAATTGTGCTCAAAATTTATGAATCGTGTTGGTGTCCTTTGCTTGCGAGGTGTGTATCGACAGGGTTGGTCGCATGCAGCATGATTGGTTCCGGGGATTCGCATCGGCACGTCGGTTGGAGCTGCCAAGAGAGGCTCCCGCCCTTTGGTCATTGGTCCCGGTGCGTCGGTGCGGTTCCGATACTCCTTCTGCTTGCGGCGCCGTCTCCTGGCGACACTCGGCTGGAACTACTCCGTCCTCCCTTTCCCTGCAAGAACCATATTATAATCTTTGGCCTTTAATAATGTCTGTTACTACAACTGATTGTCTAAATCTGATGTATTTTATGGTCCTATTCATGTAACAATACTTGATGTATCCCATATGCTCATGCCAATTGTTACCTGCCCTAAACGACCAACTTAGGGTTAGTAACTAAGTGAAGCCTTTTCTGGCATTCCAATCATCAACACCAAGCATTCCACAGGTGAACCATTTTCGGCCAACTTCATTAGAATCTTTTCTTCCCCCATTTAGCTTATTTATTTAGGGACATTTATTCAGAATTCACTACCATACCTTCTTAAGATGTACCAGTTCGCAGGCGAGCAATCAACACCGAAAAATCATTAAACCTGGACCAAAATGGCGTAAAGGTAACTTGTGACTCAGTCTCGTCCCTAACATAAGCTAATCCACTGTGTTAACCAGCTAATCATTACCATCCGTTGATACAGGTGTCAGGCCCTGTCGGTGGGCGTTTTATGTTCTTTCTATTTTAGCTACTTTCTCAGTATAACAACAGTAATGATGCACCATTACTTCACCGAAAACTTGGCTACAAGAAATCAAAGAGGGTCTTTTTCATTACACTATAACGATCACTTCGTTGGTGTCTGTCATAAAATAAAAAGAAAGCAACTCTTAGCATGAGATGAGGTTTTTGTGTGTCTTTTTCGCCATCACCTTCGTTTTTCATTACCGTATCGTCACGCGTACAAACGATTATTACTTAATCCCGTCCAATTTGCGCCTTTCCCATTCTCTTAGGCCTATAGGCGTCGTTGTCTCGAGTCCGTTTAATCACACCGACGTTTTCATTACCGTCGCCCGCCGCATTTGCTTTGAGCTGTCGCCGGGCCCTGATTGTTTTTTTGTTTTTTTTTTCCTCCGTGCAATCCTCCAAATGACGGGAATGTCGGTACGTGTCGGGAGCATCACGCGTAATCGACAAAGTGGAAGACTGAGAGCAAAATGCAACTCACGACGCGTGTAGAACTGAGGCCCGCGAGTTCCTTAGCAGGAGGCCTTGTATACAAGTTTGGGCAGTTCTTGTATAACAAAACAACAAAAAACATAACAATAACGTAACCATAACACAACATTTTACTGCCCAGCAGACGAACGAAAGTCTGTTACCCATGGACGACGCTAAGGGGGACGAGGGGGAAGGGGCGCTCGCCCCCCTAAATTTTCAAGTCCTTCCTGCCTCCCCCCACCATCAGATCAAAAATCAGACGTATAAACGAAGAAAATTCTGGTTACGTATTAAGGCCTCTCCAGACAGAAGAAAATTTCGTGCGAAGCAATGCGTGACTGCGTACCTACAAGGTCAAAATTGCTGCAATCGTATCGTTGGTGTTGCATTAAGGACCAATATTGAAGTCTTTTTACACCATACTGCGACTCCGTGCAGCCGCGAGCAGCCAGTCTGGTTAGGGCTTTAAGATAACTACGTTAATTTTTTTCACTTCAGTGGGGAGGCGGCAGTGGGGCAGCAATTTTAGCAAGGGGGACGAACCGAAAAATGCTACTTTTGCGGTTCCCTCCTCCCCTCCAAAAAAAAAAAGAATAAAAGTAAAAATAACACTTGCAATTCCTTCTCACGCCAAACGTTCTGGACTGTTTTCTACACCATTTTTTTTTTAATATTTATAAAACCAGCTGAAAAAAAGACAGGAAGGACTTGAGGTCACATCAATAGAGCCTAGGTTTTACTGTGAGTTTTAAAATCATCTTTTTTTAGCTGGTTTTATAAATATAAAAAAAAATGGTGTAGAAAACAGTCAAGAACGTTTGGCGTGAGAAAGAATTGCAAGTGTTATTTTTACTTTTATTCTTTTTTTTTTTGGAGGGGAGGAGGGAACCGCAAAAGTAGCATTTTTCGGTTCGTCCCCCTTGCTAAAATTGCTGCCCCACTGCCGCCTCCCCACTGAAGTGATTCTAGCGTCGTCCCTGCTGTTACAGCTTATAGCCTCCTGAGACCCATGGTGACGAGAATTGGAGGGACCACTACATGACGGTGCAAAAAGTGTGCTTCCAAGCGCAATGCGAGCTTTGTGAGGGGCTCCCGGGGACCCGAGTAAAGCAAGCAAGCACAGCCTAGTGTTCAGCATTCTCGTCTCCAAATTTTGTGAATGCCGGTTCAAATCCCATGACTGACCTAATTAAAAAAAAAAAGTCCTCTGGTCTAAGAACGTTGTAGTTCGTCAAAGTATTTCTTAAAGGTATACACACAGCCTTGGTTTGAATTGCCGATTTTCGATGCCGATTTACCGATCCAGATCACCGATTAAAATCTCTCAACTTCCGGCAGCAATGATCCACGGTCACAAGCCAAGACTTAATGTTAAGCCAGCAATAAGTTTTTTTTTTTTTTTAGGGAGCATGAATCCAAACTGGTTTATGTGCCCCACGACGATGAGAGGGACTAAGCTGTCGAGCATTAATCCTAACATTATGGAAGTCTATCGCATTGGGTATTGCTAATTTGATGTGAAACCCATTGTAACCCCTCGTGCATTACGAACCACAAACTTGTGCCCCAATTCTTAATTCTTTTCCCACCTTCCTTACCACCCAGAAACATGCCCACCTCATGCATATTGGACCTTTTTAGGCCTTTTAACTAGAATTTGAATCCCCACTTCCCAGTGTCCCGGTATAACTTCAATCACGTAAATTTCCATGCTAGCCACAAGCTGCGTCCCGTTCTTCCAAAGGTCCGTCATAGTTTCACAAAATTACTGGATTTAAATACTGAATTCCTATACTGTTTCCAACTTCGCCAACCTTAACCGTTCTATTCATACTTAAGCCTACCACGTTTCGTTGAACAGTATTTTTATGTGCGTGCGTTCCTCTATTGTTTTATATAATTTAATATAGTACCATTACTCTGTATTGTTTTTATTCTGAGCTGGGTAAAAGTAGACCACAGACTCCGTCTTATGCCCGTCACATTTAACTAAAATGGTCTTAATAATATTGTTGCTAGACTAGTGGTTTTAAATCATTTTTTTGTATGGAACTTTAATTTTTTAATTTTTTAGTTGCTTATTTAATGTGGTGGCCAATTGTTTCACACTGTCACTAATTAATTTTTTTTTTAATTTTAAATATCGACCAAATAAGGTGTTATTTGGTCGATATTTAAAATTAAAAAAAAAAAATTAATTAGTGACAGTGTGAGACAATTGGCCATCTCACCTACCCTGCCTTTCCTACACGTCTGGCGATGCCATCGGGAATCTTTGTGTCCCTGGTAGGTCTAACCTTGGTGGTAAGGCAGTCGTGTCCCTACCCACCCTACCTATTCCAATTCATTTGGCCATGATAGTTTTAAACATGTTTTTTTTTGTTTAACTTGTACGCAGCCTTTTAATTTTTGCTTTTGCATTTAAATAATTCCATTCATTACTCTTTGTCACACCTTCCCATCTTGCTTTTATGTTCATAATTTTATTTCTTTCCCTTTTTTTAGGCTGGCAGTCAGTGACCCACTGGGTCCTTGCCTGTCATGTTGCTCCAGCAACAAATTATTATTATTATTATACTTATACCCAAGCCGCAAATTCAGGCGTCCATTTAAATACTGAACCACTTCTTGGGCGCAATCATTTATTATCTTAGGCTTAGTAACTTTCGGATAGAATCCCCAATGTCCCCACTTCGCTAGTATTCCTCCAAAGTCATGTTCCGTTCCGTCTCCGTCAATCGTGTTGTGTTACCAACTATTGTCAAAGTTGCTCAAGTCTCCACAAAGGTTTTAACAGAAACGACACCTGACGACGTGTTCCGGAAGGAAGTTCCAAAGTGTAAAGTCTCTGCACCAGACGGAAGACACAGTTGTTCAACCTTGGTTTCATTTAGGTGTTGCCGTGACCTCTCGTTTATACGCATTTCATTTTCGTTCAAGTGTTCTCTCAAAAACGAGGCAAGCGTACTAATTGAAAAGTTTAAACAGGACAACATGACCCCCCATCGGCTCTTCGCTGTTCCAGAGATGTTAGCCGGATTTGTCGCAGCCTTTGCTCGTAGTGCAAGTGTGGGATACCAGCAAGAATTTTTGTTGCTCTTCTCTGCACGTTTCCCACGCAACCAAAGTATGTGTCGGTAATGGACGATTTTCCGCGAGGTAAAGTCCATCATTCTTCTTCGGTATTGTTGTGTGCTTGTCTTGAATATCTATTGGTTTTGGTGCAAAAATCAGAAACTCTGTAAGGTTTGGCCATATATAGTTCCATCGAACATCGTATAAAGCAACAACTTTACCACGAGGACTGACGTTCCATTCTTTGCAACTTTGAAACTTCGCTTTTGGCGGGAAGATTGCTATATATAGAAAGAACGTTTTACCGCCAGAGACACTCGCAAAAGGTAGCTACAAGCGGCAGAGATGCTCTTTGTCGTTTTGTAGGACAAATTCAAGTTGATCGATGTCACGTTGTAAATAATTCTTGTTGTACATTTTGCTGAAGAAGACGAAGTAAATTGGATCATTTTGTTTGCAAGCGTGACTCGACCCATTGAATTTATAAATCCATTGGGAGGACACAACAGTAAAACAATTTTTCTTAAAAGTTTTGTGGAGTTCGAGAACGTAATAGGTTTCTGCATGTGTTACAGAATTTGTTTGCTTTCACGGTTATTTCTGGGACAACAGTTTATTTTCGTTTTCAATGCCATTGGTAATCCACATATGGCATACGTGCAATCCACAGGCACGTGCCTTCGCACTCCAACTAATGGCATCTTCTTTCAGTCCACATTAAAAGTGAATAATTTTGTGCAGGGGGAAGAGGAAGAAAGGATGGGGGGGGGGTATTGTTGGGTTTGGGCGTTTTCTGTTATAGTCATGGTCGTGTGGCACGGATTCCCACCGCTTTAATGATAGGTTTGAGCGGCCAGCTGCCAGCGCTCACAGGCGGGAAAACTTTTCCCCGTTGACCCCCGTTCCTGACCCCGTACCGCATTCCATAGGTGAACCGAGTAACTATAGCAACGGACCCGACGCCCTGGTGGCTCTCGACCGCCTTGCCGCCGACCGACGCGGCAACCCCATCGGTTCGGGAGATGGGCTAGGCACATCCCATACTTGTTGGAATGTTGTTATTAGTTTGGTTGCGATGTGCTTTTGCCGTTTAGTTGCTTGGGTCATTTTGGTAGATTGTTGTTAGTTGGGAGTTGGTGTAAGCAAAGATTGGGCTTGTGGCATTTGGAGGCGTTCTGCGGTGACCTCCGCAGCAAACGAGAGAGACGAGTGCAATGCCACGGAGACTGTAATGTGTCTGTTAAAGTCAATGTATTGCAAGGTGGCTCCTAAAAACCTTACAACATGAAATTTTGCAGTTAAAACATTTCCAAGTTAAAAAAAAAAAAACATAGACCATTGTGGATTCAAAAATCCAATTCTAAGTTTGGAAATTAAACAGGCCGGAAAGGCAATGGGCTCGAGATGTGTTAAATAAATACGGATGCAATCCTATTGGCCGTGTCACTATGGCTCAGCGGTAAGACCTCGGTCTTTGATCTCAAAGGTCGTGGGTTCGATTCCTAGCTCAGGCCGTCCTATTAAGGCAACGTAAAAAGGCAACGTAAATAGGTGTGCATCCGTATATATTTTATCTGAGTTTGGAAAAGTAGGTCTTATTTTCGAAATTTTTGGGAAAAGAAAAATTCCCAACTTTTCTTTGTTTGTAACGTTACAATGCTCGCTCAAATACAAGTTAATGCCTAAAGATACACCGAGATCCTAATATTTAAACTCATTTTCAACAGACTAACTGATTATTTCAGACAAACGTAGAAGTTGTTTAACTTGATGTTGTGTTCAAAACTCTTAGAAAAGCTGTATTTGGTTCAGAAGTTTCGTAATGAGTTAGAAATGCTTGACTATAGCTATGAAACGGAAAGTAAAACGGGTTTGCACAAGTCATAATTTACTTGACTATAACATTCTAATTTTGTACTTTGCCATGAAATAAGATGAGATAGTTGACTTGTGGAGAAGGCACATAAAAGAGAGGAAAACCTGTGATGCTTGCGCCGACCCGTAGGTGAGGGGCTATTTCGTTTGCACTGAACCATTGTATCAACCAGTCAAAACGCAGCATAAGGCTTTCTTTCATTCTTTTCACGGAATCGGTGAAGAAGGGGGAGTGCTCATATTTGGCACGGTAGCAGTGAAAAAGGGCGAGCGGCAGGCAATGTGAGGGGAATGTCGGTTACTAGCAACAATTAGTCACAAACGAAATATAACGACATGAAAAAAGGCAAGCATTATCATTCTTGGCACGGCAGCAATGATATAGGGGCGCGAGCGGCCAGCATTGCGAAGGGTAATATCGACTAGTAGTAACAATCGGTTACAACGAAATATTACGACACGTATTGTTGACGGAAAGCTCTGGACAATTAAACTCTTGGCCGCAACAGAAACAGGGTGACGTTCTAAACCTGGAAATCCGGGAAATTCAGGGAAATTATTAAGTCTAGAAAATTCGGGGATTTTGAGAATTTTACAAATATATACATATATATACTGAAAGTCAGGGAATTTCAATATTTCCCGGAAAGCTTTTTCATCTATAAAGAAAACTTAATTGAATTCGGATTTCTTTTCGGATGAGTTAAAACTTCATGTCCTTCTTGTTTCATTCCTGATGAAGCGAAAACTCCTAGGCGTAAGTAATGCGAGACGTTACGTGTTTAGTGCGTTTCTAGTTTTGTTTAGATTATGGCTTTCCTAGCCAGTACCAGTACCAGTTAGGGAACGGCAATTTTCGATTAAGCAAGGCAGTGCGATATAGACTTATTGCGATTTGACTGAAATTTGACAAAAAAAATTTTTTTCAGTGCTGACGGCACCTTCCTTCGACCGGAAAAATCTCAGGGTAAAGTGGTTGTATTGGTCTGGAAAACCTGGAAGAGGAATTTCATCATTAACTTTTGAACGGCACCCTGATAAACAAACGCCAGTACGACAAACGTCACAGCGAGACGACATCGCGTCCTACTAGACTGGCTACACTGTGAAGACGATGTGTACTGACAGTACACATCAATGTGTACTTCAGCCTTCACACGAACTGTGTACTGGGAGTACACAATTTGTGGCAGTACACAAGTTGTGACGATAATGTGTACTTTCAGTGCACAGACTGTGTACTGCCAGTACACAACTCGTGTGGAAGCTGAGAAAGTACACATTCATGTGTACTGTCAGTACACATCGTCTTCAGAGTGTACGTTACGCCGAGACTAGCTGGTTAGTTACCATTTAATATACGCGTTTTTCGTGTTGTTGATGACGGGTCTCTCAGGCTCGAAACCGCCACTACGAACTGTTATTTTTGTCTTTTATTTAGTTTTCTAAAAATTAAAAAGTTTTTAACAACATTCACTTATTGATTCTTCTATACTGACCAGCACCAGCCCCCTTTTCGAACTATAAACGAGTGACGAAACATTACCAGCAGGCGTATTTGAAATGTTAGCGTAATTACCATAAAAACTATAGACCATTCCTATTGGTAGCTTGACCGCCTAACCGACGTATCAGTCTCCCTCGCCATGACATTGCAGCTTTAAAGTCCAAAATTAATAATTTTGAGAGGGAGGACAGACTACTGATGTCTCTGTTTAGCCTGCTGTCACGCTATACAAGAGCCCTTGGAGCCAAATGGCACTCAATAGGCAATCTATAGTCGGAATGCCGGTAGAGTCAGCCTCTATTAAATAGACATTAGGCTATAGCGAGCACTATACAGACATGACGCATTTATGCTTTGCCTGTGGTCGCTTGCTTGTCAAAGGGTTTTGTTACGCTGGAGATCAATGCACGAATAATCTGTCCGATCTCAATTCTATTGGGGATTTTATTAAATCGGGTGAGCTGGCCGACGTAGGGTAAATGTCTCAATTTAGGTTATATTAATGTGAAGGGAAGGGAGTTATTAAGCTTCAAAGTTGTCGAATTCGAAGTTGGGGGTAATTTGGTTTTTTACCCTCTCTTGTACTTTGTTTCGAACTTTGTTTTCCTGCTTAAGAACTTATTAAAGAAATTAAGTAGTAGTATAGTACGCGGTCTACTGTCCCGTTACTAGTAGTAGCATGCGGTCTACCGTTATTTAAAAAAAAATATTTTATAACAGAAATAACTAGGTTAGGTTTTGTTATGTTTATAAGGTCAGGTTTTGAAACTTAACTAGCTGAGTTCATGCATTTAAATAGTTTAGGTTATGTTTTTTTGTGACTTAACCGATTTAACCTAACTTTTTCTCCCTCGGGCGCCTTGTTCCCGCAGACGCTCTTTCAGCTCTACGTCTGAACTTGCTCGCTGCTTGGCAAGCCTTGTGGGACATACAAGATGGCTATAAACTGCGGGCTATTAAAGGCACTCTCCAGGAATGGCACTCGCCGTAGTCGCCGGGAAGAGGTGGTGTTAGCCCGTTTGCATATTGGTCACACCAACCTTACTCATAGCTTCCTTTTGAGGGGGATACCCCTCCTGAATGTCATTGGTGTCACCGGCCGCTTACGGTCCGGCACGTTCTAGTTGATTGTCACCATCTTGTTGGTGTTCGTCGTAGTTTCCACCTTCCGCTAGACATAGCGTGTTAATTGTATTTGTGTATTTGGTATTTGTGTAGTTTAAGCGAACCACGATAAATCGATCAATTTTGGTACGTACCGTCCTAAATCTTCGTCTTCTTCTCATTTCACGTTAAAAAAATGGGGGGAAATGTTTTTTTTGGTTATGTAAACACGTTTTTTAGCTCTCCAAACACGTTTTTTAATCACGTAACACGGTGGCCCGGCCGCGTAAAGCGGCAGCCATGTTCCGGGATTAAGAGTAACACGAAAGGTTGGCATCGCGAAAACGGAAAGTTATGTTCCAAACTATGCTGTCTGTGTTTTTTGTTATTTTTTTTTGGGTTAGGTAGGTTAGGTTAGGTAGGTTAGTTTTGTTAGGTTAGTTTTGTTAGGTTAGGTTTGTTAGTTTTGTTAGGTTAGGTTACGTTAGGTAATTTCCGTCTCCTTTCATTACGATGCAAATCAGGTTTTCTCGTTACTCTGTCTCCTGCGATATGGCCAGCGCTTCAACACGATCGTAACTATCGTTTTACGTGTTTTCAATGGTTTTTTTTACATCTTAAAACACGTTTCTCCCCCGGTTTTTTTTTATGTGATTTGGCAAGAGGATGATGATATGCGTCGATTAGTAAAAAAAAAATTGAGTGATTTGGAGTAGTTCGCTTAAACTACACAATTACCGACCATTTTATTAAAAATAGTAATTGTAGTCAGGGCTATGAGAGCGCACTTCATAAAAGATGATGGTTATTAAAATTACATTCTGTAAAAGCGAAACAACAGGCAACTCGACACAAGTTTAGTATCACCCCCCCCCCCCCAAAAAAAAAGCGCTGTACTGCGGTCATAAGAAATTCATATAGATACATAGCTTATCCAAACGTACAAAAGATGTGATATCATTAACAAAGCCCACTTGGGTGAAAGAACCTGCCAAATTTCAGCCAATACAAGTACTAGTGATATAAGAATATAAATGGCTGTCAACAAGTTCTACGTGTTCTATCAAGCCTAACCCATGTACTGAATGAAAAGTGTCCCGTTAGAACGAAGTGAAATCATCCCCGCCAGTGAACAACCGACAAGCTATTCCCACCGACTATACCTCGAACATATGAAATACGTGACCATTGGCGGGTTTTTTATTTTTATTTAACCTTTAATCTAATTGTCAGTGGGATTAGCTTGGCGGTTGTTAATTGACACACTTTTCGGTCAGTACGTGGGTTATTTAGGCTTGTTACAGCTTAGTTATTGAAAACGTGGTGGCAGCCATTTTATTTATGATATCACTACTTGTATCGGCTGAAACTTAGCTGGTTCTTTCACCCAAGAGGGTTTTGTTTGTGATAGTGCGGGGTGACGCCCCACAAAATTGTACATTGATTTTTGGCTAGTTGTAATAGCGACAGGCACGTCAGTTCAAAGTTTTTTTTTCCTTTTGGAGATTATCATTATTAATTCATTTCTTGTCTCTGGAAACGCGTCAAGAGTTCGCGGGAAACCTGAACCAACTCTTTTGACGTGTCTTCCTCACCCCCGCTTCTTCCCCGAGTTCAGTGGTCCTAACCTTTTGTAATTGCAGGCGAAAGAGATGGTCAAGGTGAATGGCGTGCACTTAGCCAATTACGAGGCGAAGACCGTAATTGCTGCCAGTGTCAGAAACCCTTCGAGAATGCAAACTTAATATTTTCGAGGAAGAAGAAGAAAAATTAAGAGAATGAAAAGTGATATGGGCTCGGTTGGGAAGTGGCTTGTTAAGTCGTTCCATTTTGGGAGAGTTCTTTCGCCATTTTGTTTCTGTCCGGCAGAGCATAAATTGGTGTGTGATGTTGGAAACTCACGTAGGTTGCCAGAAAAGTTGTAAAGAGAGCGACAACGAAAAACCTTAAACCAAAAATAACTTGGTGTATTGTGTGCGCGGCGTATCTTGAGTCCTGGAAGTATTTTATGAGCGACTACGTCTTCCTGGAGGGAGTGGCTTTAATCGACGGCCGCCATTGTTTTTATACCCATTTTGGATATCAACAAGGCACTCTGCTACCAAAAAAGGACAATCGATTATCTTTCTTCGTTCTTCAGCGAACTCAAGGTAGGCCACGCACACTTTAGTTACTTATGTTAGGTACTGCACTAATGAACATGGCGAGGCCAAGCACTTCGCGGTGCACCTTGCCATTACGTGAGCGACAAGGCACACGATCGATAGCTCAACCGTCACAGCTATATGCCGAGCGCACTGTTGCAACGCCAGGAGCGAGCCTACCTGCATAACCAGTTGGAACCGCTTTGTGTGCACTGCCTGTTACCGATTGCGTAATTCCTGGCAGGAGTCTGTTGTTCATGCGCCTATAAAAGCAACGAGTCGGGCACTAGATCTCCAGTTGATTTTTGGGGTTAATCTTAACAAATTGAACCTCTTAACCCGCTATAGAGCTGCTACAAAGCAAACACTTATATAACATATGCCTAATATGTAATACTCACTGCACAGTCCCCTAGATGTGCAGTAGTGAAACACCCCTGGAAAGGAGACATTGGCAAAGTCCCCGCCAGGACTGCAGGCCAGGGTAGCGTGAGAGGCTACCATGCTCCTTCAGCGGCTATGGGAATTATTGTGGCTATTTCTGGACAATCTTTCGGCCCCTACGATGATCGGAGGTTTCCCGGATCGAATCCCCGGGTTGGCACTTCCCTTTACCAGATATTTCTTCTACTCTAAAAGTCTGGTAATGTTCAAAATTGAGCCGGTTCAGCCATACAAGCATTAAGTTGCTTCGGCCGACTTAGGGCTCAAAGAAATTAATTTAAAAAAAAATCAAAGCGAAAACCTTGAAACAAGTCTGTTGTCTGTAAGGGGTTACGCATTTTAGGGGCCGTCCGTGAACCGACCAGTGCCTGAGTACCGGAAAACCATTGAAAACCATTTTTTTTTCCAATCTGAGCCCAAAAACTTAAATGGAAATAAAAATGCCCCGTTCTTTTCTTCGGAAAATAACGTCTGTAAGGCATGTTTATCGTCGTTGTTGTAGTAGTTCCGATTTATTGATACGCTCTTCAGATACTTTTGTTCTTCATTGACAGTAAATATACGCAGGTTTTAACAACTTATTCAGACTTGCGTGGGAATTTGTGCACGAATTTGAGTAAAAGGAATTCAGTTATGGTAAATGGAGCAGTTGTTGGAGTGGTTGTTATGGGCACACCTCTGGGTGTCCACAACAAACACTCTAGTTAAGTCCATGTTTGTTAACACTAAATGGTAATAGGACCTTTCTTGACCATTAGTTTGAACCGAATTGTTTTCAGTATTGTTGGCCGAATTGTTGTCTGCGGCCTTGCAGTGCTGGAAACACCGGTTCTCGTCAGATCCCCGAAGTTAAGCAGCATTGGGCTGGATTGATACTTGGATGGGTGACCACCTGGGAATCTGGCTGTTGCAGACATAGGGCCTTAGGGCTTCGGGCAGATGACCAGGAGTGGTTAACGCTCGTTAAACCCTTTGAAACCCTTTGTTTTCAGTATGATCAACGGTGTAGAAGTTGTAACAAAAAAAGTTATGGTGTTTCTTTGATTTTGTGCCATCTTGAGTTTCATGCTTGGGAGGAAAAATTCGACTTGACAGTTGAAAAAAAAAAGGGGAAATTGTCGAATTAACGTCCCTTTCAACTGCTAAGGTTATTTCGAAACGGAGAGGGACCATTTTGCTAGGAAAATACCATGTCATTAGTAGGATTCGGATTCAACATGATAGAATTTACCTATTATCCTTTCCGTCTCAACTGCACACTAGACAGAGAGTACAAGCGAACTAGAATCCGTTAGTGAAATCCCAGGGAATTTTTCAAGGAAATTTCACCAGATTTTAATATTTTTATTATTGTTTTAAAACTTGTTTAAACGTATTTTTAAGTCGGCACTATAATTGCTATGGATATTTGTAAAGTTCAATCTATCCAGATGCTACGATGGGTGTTTGTTTATGTACTCAGTTTAGAACAAAATTTAATGGTGTTACCACAACCTGTGTATTTAACAAATGTCAACGAAGTGAGTAAACGTGAATTGAACTGCAAACCAAATTTCACCCTCCCATTTTAGCTTAAAAATGGATTTAAAAAAAAAGATTATTTCTAACAGACATTTGTTTGGTTAAAGCCTATGCTTCTTTCCAACCTCCCAACCCCTAAGTTACCTACACGTCATATGCTAAGACGGCCTTGCAAATACCGGATGTTTCGGTTGTGATCAAACTTGGCCTCGACATTCGGCAGTTGCTGGGGTATGATTGCAAGCCAGCAACCAACCGGAGAATCGTTGTGTAAATAATACAACGCTGGTGCGGCCATACATTTTTTTTCTTTTAAGACACGGAAAATATGTGGCAGTTTTTATCCCGACTTGTAGACTTCGACAATTCCCCACGCATCCAACCGTGCGCGAACCAAAAAATGTTATTCAACACGCTATCCACGAATATACACATTGGGGAAATACATCCCTTCTGTTCGATCGGCTCCGTATCCGTCTTTCTTTGCCTGTCGTCTATCAATCTTGGTATGCCATCACGTCCCCTCCGTATTCCTTAACCCCCCATCCTCCTCTCCGCAAATCCTCCCATCCCCATCCACGCCCACGAGGCAAAGGTCGCTGTTTTTCCCTCATTCTATTTCATTCTCTCACTCCCCGTCACTCCGCGTCCATGCTTCACGATCCTTTGAATGGTAATGTCCGTCTGTCCGAGATCTGACTGTCAGTCCGTCGGCGAGACAAGATCACTTCTCGCTCTCCTTCAAGTCCTCCCCTATCAACGATGCTCCATTCCCCTCCCTCCCTCCCGCCCTCCTTTTTCTCATCTTTTATCCCGTAACCCTCTTCCTAAGAGGGTGTGTTGTGCGTGTGGGTGTGGGTGTTTGGTTGGTTTGGCGGATCTGGTGGGTGAAAAATGAACCCCCACAATGCCGTAGGAGTTGCGTCTCGATCACCCCCAAACTGTTTGGCAAAGCAGCTCCCTTATTCATGAATTGGTGACCAAAATGTTGTCTCACTCGAAGGTGGACAGAGCTTTTCTTCGTGCCTTATGCTTAGAATGGGCGGAGTCCCTGAAGTATTCGAAAATTAAAACCGCTAAATTAACTGAACAAGCATGGAATATGTCGCTAGCTGCAATGCTAATGCAGCGTGACGACTAGTCTCCGGGCTTCGTTGTATTCCCGGGAGGGGGGAGGGAGGGGAAGAGGACTGACAAGAACTTCGGACATGTCAGTCATTGGTGCTGCGTGGTCACAAGCTTTAGCTTTTGACGCGCACCCAGCGTTCGCCATGGCACCAGAAGGAGAGAGGGACTATTTTGCTAGGTAAATCCCATAAGAAATTCATAGGTTCTTTTACATGCCACAATCGACACGAGCATGAGACATCACAGGGCCCATCACTTCCCGAATATGCCAGGGGTGGTTGAGGCCGGACTCGAACTCGGGACCTCTGGCACAGGAGACGGTCATGCTAACCATCAGGCCTCCGCGTGGTCACAGCAGCTTCGGGCGCGCTACGTCGATGTTGCGTAAATTTCCGATCATACCAAGGCTCAAAAACCGTTCACCACGTAACAGTACGCTCTTAGCTCTACAACAAAGCTGCAGTTTGCGTTAAGCTTATATTTGTGATCACTTTCATTATCGAGGAAAACAACGGCGATGACTGTGGCAATTCCCAGACATCACAAGTTGAAAGTACACTTTACCACAAAAGGAGAACTGCCAACAAGGGTCTACTTGAAATTTCGGTCGTGGAAAATTCTGTCCACCATCATGAGAAGTTCGCACAAAACCCGAACTGAAAAAGCTTCACATCTCAACATAAACAGTGTTCATTCCGAAACACGTGCTGGAGACAGGCCACCACTGATCTGTACCTGGTGTTGGATCTGGACCTCCCACAGTCTGTTAAACTTGAACGATTGATGGGGGTGGATAAGTTAAGTTGTACGTGGCACCTTCAAGATTTATAAGAGGAACATTCTTGACGTTGAAAGCGTCTAACGGCTCTTGATTCTGTAATTCTCCCTTTGTGGTAAAGTGTATTTTCAACTTGTAATGACTTTCTATTATTTTCAACTTGTAACAATGTTTGTAACACTACTATCGAACTGTCATCGTTATGTGAAACCCCTGATATTGATCCCGATTTCTGGCTGTTCCATGACGCGCATCTAATCTTAGTAACCAATTCTTATTTCAGGACTCAACTCTACGACTCTACAAGCCGATTTGGTTTTATTTTCCTGTTTATTTTTCCTGGAGGGAGCGGCTTTAATCGACGGCCGCCATTGTTTTTGTAACCATTTTGGATATCAACAAGGCACTCTGCTACCAAAAACGTACAATCGATTATCTGTGTTCATTCTGCAGCGAACTCAAGATAGGCCGCGCACACTTTAATTCAAATTCACTCGAAACCTAAAACCGTGCTGGATGCCACCAGCCTTTCGTTTATCGTACGTGGCGATGTATATGATTGAAGTCCTCCCTCCAGCAAAACTAAAACAATTAATTCGTATCTCTGTTCCTACCAAACTTGTCCAGATAACTGATAAGAATAGAAGGGATAGAAGGGATATACCCAACATTTTGCAATTCTGAGCATGAGTAAAAATAGGGAGCCACACGTAAATTTGAAAACTGTTCACTTGTTGTTGTTGTTCTTCTTCTTCTTGTTCTGCCACCGTTTCAGAAAAAAACTACCTCACCAACCTAAAATCTGAAATCTCAGAAATTTAGTTGTCCTTCATTCTCAAAGAGACAATTTTTCAATTGGCCGAGCCATTGTGTACGATTAGATTTATTGTTTTACTTTTTTTTAAACATTGTAATTAAATATTCTAAGTATAATTATTTTGAACATTGTAATCCTTATTACGGATTATTTGATTAATACTCGGCGTGGCATTAAAGTGACATTAATATTAAAGTGACACTAATTTCAGTTTTTAGTCGACGTTACTTATTTCCATAAAAAGGTACACGGATTACAAACAAAAGCTTCAAGTGTGCCGTAAAAAAGGGTAATATGATTGAAGTTTCACTTTACTTGCTAAAATGTAGACGGATGAAAAGTAATGATTTTTAGTTTAAATAATCAAGTGTATACAATTCAGAAAATTGCATATGTTTAAGGGCTGTTGTGTTTTAAGGATATTTTCACGTTGTAAAGCACAACAGCACTTAAACGTATGCAGTATTCCCACGAGTGTACATTTGGTTATTCAAATTAAAAATCAACAATTTTTAGCCATGTACATTTAGCAAGTAAAGTGAAACTTCAATCATATAATGCTTTTTTATCGCACATTTGACGCTTTTGTTTGTAATTTATTTAGGGACAAATACTTCACGGCAAGTCACACCTTGATTACATTATTTGCTGCTGCTAATGATCTGCAGGCGGACACCAAACTTCTCATCAACTGAGCTTTCAAGCTTAAATCCTGAACCTTAAGCATATAAGTAATTTTTCTGTGTCATCCTTTCGTTTATAATTTAAGAAAGTGTCAACGTTTGGCCGTTCTTGAAACTCGTTGACACACAGTTCAGAATTGAGGTGGTTAATCTGTACGAGCTTTAGTTTGCTTCATATGACTTAATACGTAAAGAAATTATTATTTTTTATTAGTCAGGGAACCTAATATCGTTTAGGTGTAATTTTGCGTTACTGGAATGCAGCAATCATTCACGTAACATTCTTTTATAATGTAGGTTATGTAACTGTCAGCAATGAGTTTTACATTTTTTCCCCGTTGTTATTTAGTTGTTTCGACATTGTTATTTCGTGCATTGAATTACGCAAGGTCATCAAATGCAAAACAAGGTAATAATTAAAGAGGTAATAATTTAACAACACTGAATACAGCAACATTGGACATAAGCGAATGCTGCTGAAGAAAGCTGTAGAGTAGTGAACTGCGTGGCTGCAGGAAGCGGTGAATGCTGCGGGGCTGCAGGAAGTGGTGAATGCTGCGGGGCTGCAGGAAGTGGTGAATGCTGCGGGGTTGCTACAACGAGTGAATGCAGTTCCACTGCATTAGCGAATTTTTTAGGGTTCGTACGGATCCTTCAAAAACTTGGAAATGAGCTAATAATTAAAATTAAATTTGAGGCCTGGAAAAGTGCGTGGAAACCTTGAAAAATCCTTTGAATACTCATGAAAATTTCCATAGCAGAAAACTGCTTGTATGTTTCCCGTTTCGGACATCCGTGACTCAGTGCGCTTTTACGTTAAAACAAACTTTAAAAAAATATATAACTCGTCGTGGGCAGAAACAAAAAATTAAATCACTAAGCCGAAACCAAATTACAGCGTCTTTCTGTGTTTTGCCAGTTTCGGTTAGTGGAACAAATTAATTGTCAATTTGCCAGATTGTTGATACGATATCGCATTTAGCAAACTTGTCTTTTAAATGTCTCTTAATTATTCGTTTGTTGTCCTGGAATTTTCATTTAAAGTCTAGGATTTTCCAGGTAGTTTACACGAAAATTCAAGGACCAAACACGAGTAAGACGATTAAAAGACAAGTTTGTACCTTAAAATTCCAGTATTTTTCCAGTAATTAAGAGATACTGAGACAATTAAAAGTATTCCCTGTGACCTTACAATTTCGGAATTTTCGTAAAAATTTCCCAGTATAATTAAGAGGCAATGAAACAATTAAAAGAAAAGTTTGTACTCATCTGTGAAGTTAAAATTCTAAGTTTTTTCCATGAATTTGCCAGTAATTAAGAGTTATTGAGACAATTAAAAGTACTTCCCTGTGACTAGGATTTTTCCAGTAACTTTCCAGTAATTGATTGATACTAAGACAATTAAAAGGCAAGTGTGTACTCGCCTGTAACCTTAAAAATCCAGGAATTTTCCAGCGATTTAGAAACACTAATAAAATTAAAATACAAATTTGTACTCCCCTGTGGAATTTTCGTAGGAATTTTCCGGTATAATTAAGAGGCAAGAAGACAATTAAAAGAAAAGTTTGTACTCAACTGTGAACTTAAAATTCTAGGATTTTTCCAGGAATCTGCCAGTAAATTCCTGAGATAATTAAAAAACAAGTTTGTACTTGATTGTCACCTTAAAATTAGACATTTTTCCAGGAATTTTCCTGTAATTAAGAGACACTGAGACAAGTTTGAACTAACATCAGGGATCGTTCCAGGGATTTTCCTTTAGGCTAATTAAGGACACTGAGACAATTAAAAGACAAGTGTGTTCTCGCCTGTGACCTTAAAATTAGGATATTTTTTTCAGGAATTCTCCTTTAATTAAGAGACACTGGGTCGAAAGACAAGTTTGTACTCTCATGTCACCTTAAAATTAGGTATTTTTCCAGTAATTCAGAAACACTTGACTCAATTAAAAGAAAAGTTTGCGCTCGCCTGTGGCCTTAAAATTAGGAATTTTTCCAGGAATTTTCCGTTAATTAAGAGATACTGACGGTGGGGATATCTAGTTGAGGTTTAAACTTAATCCTTGGGTTATGATCGGTAATAAGGAAAAATGGTGATATCCATCACGAAATAAGTTGAGGGCTAAGCGAAATTTAGCCTGTAGGTCGAGGACTAACTTAACTCTGAGTAGTTAGCCCCAAGATGTAAAAGGCAGTGATATCCATCCAGGATTAGCGTTATTCCTGAGCTTTAACAACATTTTAACAAAGGTATATCGAGGGCTTATTTTATCCTGAAGGTCGAGTTCTAAGGAGTAAAGAGCTAACAAAACCCCCAACTTAGTCCAACATGGATATCACCAACTTTTTTCTCCAGTCCACTAACTCCCAGGTCGAGGGTTAGTTAAATCCAGGGTTAAGCTAATCCGGGGTTAGTTTAGACCTCAACTGGATATCCCCACCGTGAGGTAATTAAAAGATAAGTTTGTACTCGCCTGTGATCTTAAAATTAGGAACTATTCCAGAAATACCATACGGTCACAGGCGATACTAAACTTGTGTTTTAATTGTCTCAGTGTCTCTTAATTACTGCTGCAGGCAGCAAACAGCGGAAGAGTGTTGAAAAATGCTGCGGGGCTGCGGGGGAGATAGCAGGCTGAGAGACTTTTGATTGTAACGCACTATTAGTCACTTGTGTGGTTCCACTATGGTGCAGCTAGTAAGCAAATAGGAACACAAATGAGTGTTCATCTTCTTCACAATTTAAACGTGCGTACCCTCAGCAGTGGGTTGTACGGGTTGCATCTCCGTGGGGGGTTTTGTTCGTGTGTTTGGCGCGTCTTTGATTCGTATCTGGGGTTTCCATCTCGCGGGTTCGAAGTAAGGCCGCCTTCATTTGGCGGCGCGCTGCCGTGATTAATGCGCCCTCGGGTGCCAGTTCCTAGAAGTTGAGCGCCCACACTGGGAGTTCGCGACCGCCGATGAGGATCTATTAAAATGTGCAGCGGAGTGGCATTAATTTCATTGGTCGGCGGCTAACAGCCTTGCTCGTGCTCAAGGTGCAGAGGAAGGTAAAAGCGTAAAGAGATAGGGAACCACAGCAACCCTTTGGCGTGCCCGCAGCGTCGCGGCAGCGTCGTGATCTTCACGCCTTCGCGACGCGGCGATTTCACGTTAAACGTCGCATATTATTTCGCTGACGTGGTGTTGATGGTTTGGGGATGTGATCTGCAGCGTTTTAGGACTTTCGTTTTCCATATCTTCCACTTGTTGTTATTTTTCATCATTTTTGTTCCTTTCGTTCCCCACCGTAGTTATGGTGGTTTGTTAATTTTAAATGCCGTTTGTGGTCTTGGGAAATAAAGCGACCGTAGAAAGGAAATGTTATTTCCCGCAGGGAGAATTAAAACATGACAATTTCGGGATATTAAAGTTTCGTTACGTTTCGTAAATAAAAGTTTGGTTTAAAAAATTAAACGTGAGTAATGAGTATACATATTTAAAAAATAATAATGCTGACACTGCTAGTTATTCTCCCATGATAGTTAAAAACTGGCTTGTAATTTCGACCTAAATTAAGTTCCACAATCATCTTCTACAAATAAAACACAAATTAGCAAAACGACCAGTTTGTGAGTGAACGGAGATTTTCAACAAGGGGTTTCCTGACAAACCAGACTCACAGTTCATACATAACAAGCAACCTATTTTAATTTTCAGCACAATAAAACATTTGTGTGCCTTGTTCACAATCAAAAGTACAAAGACAAAAAAAAAAAAGGGACCAGCCCTGTAAAACCTAGCTGGGTGCCCAGTATTGTGCTGAAAATTAAATTAGGTTGCTTGTTATGTATGAACTGTGAGTCTGATTTGTCAGGAAACCCCATGTTAAAAAAAAAAAAAAAAATTAGCAGTGGGTTGTACGGGTTGCTTCTCCGTGGGGTTTTTTACATAGAAATATTACGTAGAGAAAAATACACGAAAGGAGTACGAGAAGTAATGAATTCTTTTAATTCCTGTACCGTTGTAGTGGTTTTATGCTGTAATTTTTTCTAGTTAATGTGTGTTTTATCTGAAAAAAAAGTGCTTCTCGATTTGCGTCGAGAATTCGTTCCTGTTTTAACTATCGTACGAGAACGAAAAGTGTAGTTAATTTCTGTCCTCTAACGAAATTATTATCAAAGCAGTGTGTGAGCAGCACTTCATTACGAGCCAAACTATTTCCAGCAATCGCGAGTTGCGCTGGTCTAGATTGCTGGTTTTGGAAGACAGTGAACTAGACAATAATGTATTGCCTTGGTTAGTGATGACATAGCCTGCTCGCCTGTTCGTATTTATTACATAAAAATAAGCATTAAGTAATTATAACGTTGCAAAATAAGCATGCAGTTTAATTAATTATTACGTTGCCGAATTGGCAGTTTAATTATTACGCTAAAAAAAATACGCAGTTTCATCAATTATAACGTTGCGGAATCAGCAGTTCAATTAATTATTGTTTTGAAATAAGAAGCTTAATTAATTATTACGTTTTGAAATAAGTAGTTTAATTATGCGTTACAAAATAAGCAGTTTAATTAATTATTACACTGCAAAATAAACAGTTTCATTATTACGTGGCAAAATAGGCAGTTTAATTAATTATTGCATTGCAAAATAGACATTTTAATTAATTACTACGCTAAAAATCTGCAGTTTAATTACTGCGTTGCAAAATAGGCAGTTTAATTAATTATTACGTTGTAAAATAGGTAGTTTAATTAATTATTACGTTTTCTATATTCGTTCTGTTGAAAAGCTTTCTCCCTGTGGCTCCTTTTCATTCGCTTTAGGCCTAACGCATAAAGTTTTGGTAAAATCGGATTAGGCCGGGTTTACGCAACGCCAATTTTGTCACTTACTAGTTTTTACTTGGTTAATACTAAATCTGCTGGCTGCTTCTCGCCTTTACCGGAGCATGCGGCTTTCGAACGTAGTAACCATAGCGACAACACGGATGCAGACCTTCTCCTCGTGCCTCGCGACACGACGTATGATACGTGCAACATGATAGCGTCGATTTATGACAACAAAATAATTTTTGCTGCAGTACAAGACGGCGGAACGATTTCTGAATGCCGGCATTCGATGGTTTGTCTTCGATTCGATAACTCCGAAACGGACGCCATGTTGGATTTTGAATTCTCGCTGCGAGTAGCTATTTATTCTACCGTCGTCTGTTCACTAGCTAGAAACTGTTCTTTGAGCGAGAATAGCAAATTTTGGAAATAGCGGGAAATGACAACAATGTTGTAGCAATGTTTAAAATTACTGTTGCACTATGTTCTTTATCCGTGTTGTTGTTTATGACACAGTTAATTTGTTATCTTTTACCGCATTCATTTAGTTGAAACGGGGAAACTAATCGTAAATAAATTATGGTTGACTACCAAATAGCTCTCGGCGAGCGAGAAGGCCTCGTTGCGTAAACGCGCCCTAAGGGTTTTTCTGTCTACCCCGTTCTGTATTAACATTCTTTACTAATAATTTAGTTTGGGTAAGAGTTTCAGATATCAAATGTGGCAAAAATGAAAAGAATTTAAAGTAATAGATCGTCGAATCAAAATTACAAGATTACTTTAAAAATGATGTAGTGTGGTGGTAATTTAACAAAACCAGCCTGTCATATTTCAGAGTATTCAGGCATACGTAGTGGTTCCTGCACACACGGACGGACGGACGGATATTTTACGGAGTTTATAGATTTGTCCAAGCTAAAGTGTGCGCAGCCTATCTTGAGTTTGCCGCAGAACGAACACAGATAATCGATTGTACGTTTTTGGCAGCAGAGTACCTTGTTGATATCCAAGATGGTTACAAAAACAATGGCGGCCGTCGATTAAAGCCGCCCCCTTCAGGAAGACGTAGTCGCTCGTAAAATACTTCAAGGACTCAAGATACGCCGCGCACACAACAATGCTTTGTCATCATAAATATAGAAACAAATGACGCAGTCATCTGAAGAACTTTGGCTGTTGTGCGTTGGAAACTAATCATGTCTTATACTTTAAGAAAGAGATATGAAACAGCCGTAAGGAGATAAAAAGAGACCCGTCGTAGCGATCATAGTCTCCGGCTGCTGCGACGCGTGGTTCTATATTAGTAAAGGCGTTAGCGTTTTAAGGTTTGATCTCAATCTCACATGTTAAAGGCGAAATTTTGACGATTAATGTTTCCGCCGTGTGTGCATATTTTCGATTAAATTTGGTATGTAAGTAAGCTTTGTTGGACTTAATCGTCAACAAGCGTGTCAAAATTTATTAAAATCCGTCTAAGCAAATCGATAATTTGGACCTGAGCTGAATCCTTAAATTTTTTTTTGGGTTGGTCTTGTTGTTGTTGTTGTTGGAACGACACATGTCTACTGCACTCTCTACATATCAAACTATTTGTCCTATAAAGCTGGATCTTAGCTCATTTTACAGGTATTGCTGTGTAGATGTGCACTTTATTTTTTCTACTTGGTCAAGTGGTATAGGAATTAGGGAGATCTAAATGACCATATAGATAGTTTTACATTGTTTTAAACATTGTTATTATACAAGAATACCAGTCACCAAATGCCAGCTGCAAGACGTAGACTGAAATCAAAGTGTTTGTGCACAGGTTGTTTCGTTTGCATGTCAAAGTATCACGAATAGAAAACAAAAACGAACTCCTTTAATGTCAAGGTAGCGTTTAACGAACATAACAAAACATTAAAACAGGCTAATCTAAACTGCCTAATAAGCAAAACAAAAACGAACTCATTTGATGCTTAAAGTAAGATTTAACTCATCCGAAGTCAAAACTGCAAAGGAACACAAATAAACTTTCCTGTAAGGTTTCAAATACCGCAGTGTTTCTGTAGCTTACTGTTTAGTCCACGTGAAACCTTACTGCTGTATGCAACCACTACACACGTAAATACAATTAAAGCCAGAGCCAAAATTTCATAATTTTTCACGACCAAACAAATGAAGAATAATGTAAGGCTTATTACTCGACTATATTTTATTTGCGAAATTTTTCAGTATTCTTCAGTCGCGTCATCTACTTTCCGTTCATCATCCGACTGATTATATACACAAATATCATATTTCAAGACTTTCTAGCACTTTTCCAGGCATGGAATTTCATTATTATACTTTCCATGACATTCCCACGTGCTTAAGTCCTCGCGAGAATCCTAAATTACGTATAGAGCAGTGACATTTGCCGCCATATTGGCACCAGTATGGGTTTTGGAGGGCATAACTACAAGGTGTACTACATTAAAATGGAGGGAAAAACAACGGAAGAGCGGATTTCTTAGGCTTAAAGTAACGTTGTTTTCTCCAACAACAAAAATCGCGCGTTTTAGGTCTAAGAAATCACTCTTCACAGCATGAGCTTCAGTATGATGCCCTTCTGTTTCTCTCTGCAGTGCCCCTTGCAGCTAACCCATTAAGGCTCCAGCATAGAGTTATATACAATAATACTACGTCGTGTCAATGCTCTATAGAGCTGTGCTAAGCACACTAAGATGATTAGTTTTTTAAAATTTTCCAGCAGTGTCGTTGACCCAAGTAGGAGCCACCAATTATTATTAGCTGACCTACCGTGCGCAAAAGTAAAAATGTAAAAAAAAAAATTTGACTACAGCAGTAAGGTTTCGCGTGGTCTAAACAGTGCAGCAACATTGCAGTATCTGAAACCTCACAGGAAAGTTTATTTGTAATCCTTCGCAGTTGTGACTTCGGATCAGTTAAACCTTACCTTAAGTTCAGTTCCCCGCTAAAGCAGTCTGATATTTAAGTTCAAATGGCGAGGTAAATAAGTCTGCATCCGTATTTATTTATACCTAACCTTAAGTATCAGATGAGTTCGTTTTTATGTTCTAACTTAATGGATTGAAAACGCATAGACAAAGTTTGAGTTAAAGCGGTACAAAGAACGGCATGGAGAGGCACTTAAGCTTTGCATGCTTTTTTTTTTCCCTAAAAATGTCATTCATACCCATGGTTTTCCCAAGTTTCCTCTGAGGGAAATCGATTAGGGACGAGTCGGTCAATATACACGCTTTCCTTCTCTCCGCAGCACACCCCAAGTCAGTTTGGGTAATTTCTTGCCTTTTTGACCTTGATGTTTTACGACAAAAGCTGACTTACTTTTAAAGCTTAAATCAGATTGTAGGTTTTAGCAATACAACCCTTATCGTTATATATATATATATTTGTTTTTGTTATTCGGGGTATGGCGCTTTCGCTTTGGACCGTTGCTTCTGGACAATTTACGTTTAACGGAAATTGTTTATTATCTTTATTTTCCAGCCTTCCTCGGTTCAAGGATCTTCAGAAGAATCTGGGCGAAGCTTCGGACTTGGCGACCTTCGTTGCGATTTGTGGTCAGCTCAAGGCAGCCATCTTGGGCCAGATCGGAAGTGACGTTGTGTTTGGAAGCGAGGCCAAGCCGGACGAGCAGGCGGGAACGGAAGGCCGTTATCAGCCTGGAACGGACAAGCCTCATGAAAGTTCCTCTCTTCTCGATGAAACGATGAGTCCCGATAAAGAATTGTCGACGAAAGAAGGCCAGGGAGAAGGCGGGAAAGAACGTGAAGCCTTGAATTCGTTAAAGCAATCGTCGCCGAGGCCAAATAAAGATGGAGGTGATGAGGATGTACCGGACTTTCCGCCATTTTGGATTTGTCATTCCAGACCCAGAGTCGTCCTGGACGAGTACGTAATTCCTAAAGTTTTGTTAAATTCATGTCGGCCGTTGCCTCTCTGATGATTGTTTGTTCGTGACTACATTAGGACGTGCTGTTAGAATTACAAGTTCTCTTTAATTTCATGATAACGGATACACACTTGGCTCTTGGTTGCCTGCAATAAAAAAGTTAACCCATGACAGTTCGGCATCTATTTAGCTGGTGTAATGCAGGTTTTTTTGGCAACAGGAAGCCAAACACCTATAGCAAATAACGGCACGTCAGTACATCTACAATCGATGCATATGCTATAGGGCAGTGACACAATGTAGTATTATTGTGTATAACTCTATGGTGGAGCCAGTCACTGGGTTAGCTGCAAGGAGCACTGGAGGGAAAAAAGAAGTTCGTCTTACTGAAGCCAATGCTATTAGACTGGATTTCTTTCTATAACGCGCGATTTTTGTTGTTGGAGAAAGCAACGTTCTTTTAAGCCTAAGAAATCCGTTCCCAAAGCACCGTCTTGACTAGAAGTGCCGTTGTTTTCCGTTACATTTTAATCTAGTGCACCTTGTAGCTATTACCTCCAAATGGTGTCTCGTAGCCAATATGACGTCACTTGACGCTGTTCTATACGTTGTAATGCGAAAGACACAAAAGCCAGAGGCACAGAGTAAAAAACACTTATATTTCGGTACCTAGTATTTAAAAAATGTGGTACCTTTCCCAGAATGTATAAAAGTAATAAAACACCATACATTATATGGCTTTGACGGGTCCACCATGACGGTGTCGTTAAAATGGCATATTTGGCACTATAACAAGCAAATGAATCCAATTTGACAGGATGTACTATACAAATTCACACAAAAAAATGATTTAAATACCAGTGAAAATAGCAAATTTAACATTAAAAGAATTCTAGAGTGTCAGTAGTGCTTACAAAACGTGGGTGGATGCGGCGAAACGGCAGGGAAAGTGGAAAACGGAAATGACGTATGTGTTTGGATGTTGCGTGAGGTGGTTCTATTGTGTCAGTACATGGTTGAAAAAAATGTTTTTTTTTTCTACGTTCGTTGCAGTGGAACGCCAAAGCAGTAAACTAAAGCCAAAATGTGTGTCCTATGCCAATATATGCAAAAAAGAAAAAAGAAAAAAAATTAAGTGGCGGCCGTTCGTAACACTTCATACTACCATAGTTTTAAAAAAGGTTGTGCCGATTAATCGTTTAAACGGTACTCGCCCTATTAACGATTATAAGTTTAGTAATATCTGTATTATTAAAACGGAACGTTCAAAATATTGGTCGGTTTTATGCTCATACTTTTTTATGTGGGACCGATTCTTTCGTGGTCTAGTTTATTTAATACACTTTTTACAAGTATACAGATTACCGTAAACTTAGACGTAAACTATACCACAATAAATCTTGAACTTGAAGAAAAAAATTGTTTTTCGTGATGGGACACAGAGGGGAAGAGGGTGGCATTACTCGTTAATCTTTTTTTTTTTTTAACCTAAAGGTAAACGTTTACCCAATTAATCGGATTTTTATACCCCCAGCTTTTTTTAAATAAGTCCCCTCGATACTTGTGACTTCAGTTTTAAATTTGCGTGGAGCATTCGGAAATGGCAGTTTCAGTAATGGCCTTGTAGATACTTGACGTCATTAATTTGTATTTATTAAAATGTATTTCAGTACATTACAATAATACCATCATACCGTCGGCATTTGCGTAACATGAACCATACTAAATTACCCTCGTGTATTTATTAAAATGTGATGGGGAAATCAAAACCCGGTTGAATTTTACCCCCATAACTATGGAAATTGTATATTTAGAATTTTAAAAGTTAGCATTTTACAGAATAAAACCGCTCTCCCCCCATTAGGGTGCATTTACGCAACGAGACCTTCTCGCTCGCCGAACGCTGTTTGTCAGTTACGCTGTGTCTACTAAATGAATGCGGTAATAGATAACAAATTAAGTGTTTTATAAATAACAACATGGATAAAGAACAAAGTGCAGCAGTAATTTTAAACGTTGCTACAATACTGTTGCAATTTCACGCTATTTCCAAAATTTTCTAATTTCTTTCAAAGAACAGCTTCTAGCAGCAGTGATCGCATGACGGCAGAATAAATAGCAAGTCGCAGCGAGAATTCAAAACCCAACATGGCGCCCATTTCGGGGTTATCGAATCGAAAACAAACCATCGAATGCCGGCATTTCGAAATCAGTCAGTCGCCTTGTACTCAAGTAAAAATTGTTTTCTTGTCGTCATAAATCGACGCTTGCCATGTTGCACGCGTCGTACGTCGTGTCGCGAGGCACGAGGAGAAGATCTGCGTCTGCGTTGATGCCGTGGCTACTACATACAGAAAACTCGAAAGCCGCATTCTCCGGTAAAGGCGAGAAGCAGCCGGCAGATTTAGTATTAACCAAGTAAAAGCTTGTGAGCGAGAAAATAGTCGTTGTGTAAACCCCCGCCCTTACGTTGCTTTGGTATAGTTTTTATCCTAAAAGACTAGTTTTCGCTAAAAGCGTCAGTAGCTGCCTTTGACCTAAGGACTTTTCCTAGAAGTAGCAGTCATGTTTACACACCCTGAAAATTTATTTCGAATCCACCCCTACCTCCTCCCCATATCCGCTCTCAAGACAGCAATTTCAACCTTAACGTTCCATGTTCTTTCTCCTTGCCTAAACCTCACGTGCCCACGACGCGTTCGTAAATTGCAGTAGGGTCCACTTCGGCGACAAGCCATAAAAATGTCAATGATTTTATATTTTTCAGAAAGGGGAAGCCAGTGTACCGCAAATCTCTCCCGATCGAAGCGGGGACTTCCATGGTAGCGACACCTTCTACCAGCCGTCACCATGGTAACGAGGAGCCTACCAATACGGGTTCGGACGTCGTCGAAGGGGGTGGAAAAGAGGAAAAAACAAAGCCGTTATCGGTGAGATTAAGACGTTTTATTTGAGAGGCATTTATTCCTTCGATGCTTTATGTTTTATTTTTCAGCTTTGGAATCTGGTCGTGAGTTTTCTGGATTTTTTTCTTTTATTGCGTCTTGTCTTAAAACTTCTTTTGTTTCTTTCGATTGCGTTCTTGAATCTTTTTTTTTTGTTTTTTTTTTTTACTTTTCTATTTGTGTGTGAGTATGTGTGTGCGCGCGTTGCCGCCGTCTTGGACGCACCGACATTGTTGACACCGACGGGATGTCTTAAAATTTAATTAGACTCAAAGGAATGTTCCCGTTTCCGTCAGAGAAAAGTTTGGGAGTGAAATCTGAAGAAGGAAAAGAATTCTTTTAGATTCTATTTTTTTTTTCTGTTCTTTTGTCTGAAGTTTTTTTGTTTTTTTGTTTTCACTTTTCTTTGGATGCTTGTGAAAACAATGGTTTAATTGGACACCGTGATCGGAAAAGCGGTCCACGGTATTGCGTATCCTCTCTTTTTGTTCACCCCCTTCACCGCCACCCCCGACACCCACTCCTTTATGGAACCCACCCGTCGCTCCACATTGACACGAGCACAAAGACCCTGTTATTGTTGTCTCTTTCTGTTAAGAGTTTCCGTTTCCAATCTCTGACAATAAACAAACGACGATAATCAATAATTCTGGAAGGTGAACCGCTGACGCTACCTAATACGGTGCTATAACGTTTTTCTTTTGAAAAAGAAAATGCCGCGTAGTTTTCAAGCTGCGTGTTTCGTTTCTTGTGTGGACTTTGATACCGGGATGAAGCAAATAGAAGAAAGACGAAAAGGACAAAAAAAAAAACGAAATAAGCAAAGAGATGAAAGAAAAAAAAATACCTACATCATTAAAAATGTATGATGTACGTGTGAGTTTGTGTGTTTGTACCTCTACTCCTCTGGAACCAAGGCACTACCACAGATGGGAGTAGGATTAAATGAAAGATAATTAAATTGCGCTTCGTTTATACCTATTTTCGTCACTGTAACTTGATATCACCACCCTCAAATACGCAAAAAAACCTGCAAAAATAACGTCAAAGTATTTTTTCCTCTCATGGTGTATATTCATGACGTCATAGTTAGTTCATGCAAAGTTTATTATGCCTGAACAAACTTTTCCTGATAAATTTGTGATGTCATGAGCAGTCATGAAATACAGGCATGCTTAGGAGTGTGGTGAACGAACTGTGGGCAATAATTGCAATTAGTTTGCGTCCAAATAATGAGTACATGATTTTGTAATGCTCTTGGAATCACAGAAATTACAGGAAGCGTGGATCGACGCCAGTGGAATGAGCGAAGCCAACGGTATGGTTAGTCTGTTTTAAGTTTCGTGTCATCTCTTTTTTGCTCTAATACGTTACTCGGAGAAAAGTTAATGAATTTATAGTGTCCGCGGCCTATCTTGCACCAGAACGAATTTGCACCAGAACGAATTTGCACCAGAACGAATGCAAATTACCGATTGTATGTTTTCGATAGCAGAGCACCTTGTTGATATCCTAGATGGTTACAAAAACAATGGCGGCCGTCGATTAAAGCCGCTTCCTTCAGGAAGATGTAGCCGCTCCTAAAATACCTGCAAGACTCAAGACACGCTGCGCGCACAATAGGCAGCTTGGACGGAAAGCCAAACCGGCTCGATTAATGATAAATAAATACAGACAGAAACCTATATCCGTTGACTTTTGGACTTAAATGTCCGAAAGGGCCGAAGCCCTACAGCTAAGCCGTATGACACTGTCTAGATGACCGTCTCATGTGCATGAGGTCCCGAGTTCGAGTCGTCCTCATCCATCTCTGACATTTTCGGGAAGAAGGTCCTTGTGATGGATGTCTCATGCTCATGTCGAATGTGGCATGCAAAAGATCCTAGGAAATTCCGGTGGGGATTTACCTAGCAAAACTGTCCCTCTCTCCTTCTGGTGCTATGGCTAAAGCTGGGTAAGAGTCAAACTACAAAAGTAAGGGAGCACCAGGGGGGGGGGGGGAGACTTGTGGGGCCTCTTCAGCCTTGATACAAAAAGATAAAGCCCCTAATATATCACAAATAAACACAAGAGTCGCACAACGTTTCGGGACTTAATTCATCCCGTTATCAAGTGCTTTAAAAAGTGAGAAAAAACTTGACAATGGGATGAATTAAACTCCGAAACATTGTGCGACAATTGTGCTTATTTGTACAAATTTAGTAGGCTTTATTCTTTTTAAGTCCTCCTATTGCTTTCAGCTATAAGATATTCAACCTTGATACGTTGAGTGTTACCAAAATGGCGGGGGATCGACGTTTTAACGTTCCAAAAGTTATGGCAGCGCCTGAAAATTGATTAAAAGGGAGCATGGCTATTGAAGGAGCTGGATCTCCCAACACCGTGGTGATTAACTCGTAAAATCCGAAGCCAGCCAAGACATATCGTAGAACTTTTAGGCCGCCCGCGCACTGAGCGACTTGGCCGCGCGGCCAGGTTGCTGCAGCCAATGAAAATGATTAGTGCGTGGTTGTACATAAACGGCCAATTCTCATTGGCTGCAGCGACCTGGCCGCGCGGCCAAGTCGCTCAGTGCGCGGGCGGCTTTACATTGATCTCAAGAACAAGAGCTACCCAAAAGACCCGTAGAAAACTTTTCCAACCTGCGAAGGTACTTTTTGCTGTCCCGTTACGATTCTTTGTTTGATAACAAGTTCCCCTTCGCTCCATCCTCTTATCGCCCGCGACCCGCTGCTCAGGCGACACTTTTATTTCAATTTTGTCGCCCCAGTCAGTCAGTGTCGCGTGGGTTCAAGCACGGACTTAAGAACCCGCGACGAGCCCATAGTCTCTCACCCCACCCTCCCCAGCC
>JAHWFP010125616.1:35796-48699 GCA_023313725.1 Lithobius niger | reverse complement strand
AACAAAAACAACTACAGCTTCCTCGGTTTTTATATATTTTCTTCTAGTCACTACTTATATTCGTTTAATTTTTGAATTTGTTTATGTGAAAAGAAACTCCAACGCTTCCATAACTTTTTTTTTGAAGAGGGCGGGGGAGGGCCCTTAGTTAATCACCCACCATTGCCCGACTGCCTCTCGGGCCACCCAACCCAAATGGAGTCACGGTTCAGGTTTTTTTCCCTGCTCGAGCGAAACCTGCTGCACTTGAAAGTTATCTGGCGTCTATCAAATTCCCATATGGATCCACTTTCACTGCTTCCTTCCCGATCAACTCCAGCCACCCACGCCCTTTGTTTATCCATTCTAACAGCTCCTCGGTAAGGACTACTTTTTTTTTTTTTTTTTTTTTTTAGTAAATGTTGGCTTTCCCAAGTGACACAAAGGTTTGTTAAGCTTTTAAAACTGCGTGTTTGACACTTTTTTTTCTTCCGGAGGGTAACCGAAGTGCAGTACCAAGCAGGTGGCGAATCTTTTTCAAATGCTGCCCCAAAACAAAACATTTAAATACGTTGTGCAACACGAAAATGTTTGAAACATTCAATTATGGGTAGATTTTAGGGAATGACACACTGGAAGGACTACGGTAGTGGTTAAACAGGAAAAGAGTGTTGGAAGCAGGGTCACGCCATTCGGGGAGGCAGGGGGCGACTGCCCCCCACCTCTCCCAAATTTTCTTTTCTAGCCCTTATATAAGTATTTAACAACTAGCAGTATTAACCGTAAAGGTTGTAAGCACCCACCAAAAAAGTCCGAAAGCTTGTCCAAATTACGCCTCTATCTCACTTTACTGACGTGGGCCGGGCGGTGGTTGGAAGTATTGCACCCTGATGCAAAGACATCCATTTGCATGGTGATTTCCCATTTCGCAGAATCCCATTTCACACAAAACAAAACTTAAGATTTTTCTGCGAAACGGGAAATCCCGTTTGGCAGCATCCCATTTCGCCGAATCAAAATATTCTTTAAAAAAATGTAACATCGGCGAAGTTAAAGTTACATTCCTAATTAAATGGAATCGGTGATTAGTTGCAGTTTCTAATGTTACATGTTTTGCACAAGGAATTCCCGTTTTGCATAAAATCTTGAATCAGTTTTATTTTCTGCGAAGCGGGATTCGACGAAATGGGACACGACCGAATGCATATAATAAACAAAATAGTTTTTAGGACCACTAGATATTTCCTTCGCCCGAACTATATTTTTGTGCATCTTCTTCGACTAAACGTTTGAACCACACGGAAAGAAGGAACAGGATGGGAAGAAGCACAGTCCCAATTTTTTTGCACCATGTTGCTCCTAATTCATGTCTGAACCCGAACAAGAAATACCACTCGCTTCCGTGACTTTCACCGCTTTAATATTTTTCTCTCTTCTCTCCTAGCTTCAGTGAAGAACACTTCCTTTAATTTTGAGCATCCCATTGCGTGCGACAGACAGTCAGAGGCCAAAAGCCTGATCACACACATAGACAAGATGAGTCAGGCCAATCAAGACTGCCAACCGATAACGACCACTCTAATTGGTCTCCTAACGATTTTTCCTTAATTGAATGAGAACGGAAAGGAACCAAGGTCAGAGAACTGCAACACCGATAACAACTTCAAGAAACATTTAGAAAAGTGGATTGGAGTTAGATGGATGTTATGTACGTCACTGTACAAAAGGGCAGCCCAGAACAAAGCGACTGCAGCGACTACCTAGTGGCAACCGGTCTTCTTTGCACTTCATCCACTTCCACTACTTTTTCAGGGAAAGTGTTGAGAGGCACACACCTCTATCAACAGTGATCGCTATTACATAATCTAAATGTAGCAACCATCACAATTGAAGGTTAAATTGTGTTAGCTTTTACGCCTACCGAAGAATCGGGTTCGAGAGTAGGTCTATTCATTTATGCAACACGGTGTGGAGACCAGATGTTGCCGTGGCAGCATGATTTTAGGTCCAATTTCTTTTACCCACCGTTTCAATTTCGCACGTAGCAACTAGAGGAAAATGGGGGTCGAGAGTAAGCCTAATAACTCATGCAACAGTGTCGAAACTTAAATGAAGCTAATGTGTGTCGTTAAAATTTGTTGATCTTTCTGCGGTTGCGTGTCTTCTTGTAGAGGTTAAATGCGACGATCATTGAGTTAGTCGAGAAAGCCTATTAGCTACAAAGGAAGCAACAATGTTTAAATTTGCCGTATTTTCAGTCTTCTGTGCAGCTGCAATGGCTGAGAAGACTATTGGAACAACCTTGTCCGTCACTTCTTTTCAACTTCAGAACAATACCAGATAGACAAAGATAACTCACCAAAAGTTAGTTAAACAAAACGCCATATTAAAAAAATTGTTGCTTCCTTGTAGCTAACGGGCTTCGTCGACGTAACTCATTGAAATAACATTTGATTGTCACATTTAAAAACTACAGAAAACATGCAACCGAAAAACAAAAGAAATTAGTTAACGACACACATTAACTTCATTTAAAAGTCTCTCTATAGGAGTGTTGTGTAGACGAATAGATCTACTCTCGACCAAATTCTTTCGGATTAGCTGTTACTTACGAAATTAAACCGACCGGTACAAAAAATTAGGCCTTAAATCACGTTGCCACGGCAACGTCAAATCTTCGCACAGTGCTGTATAAATTAATAAGCTACTCTCGAACCCAACTAGCTACGGGTCGATTACACATGAATACCCCAAGTCAAAATTTCTTTAAAAAAAAAGGACGTGTGACAGTAAATTCAGAAAGGACTTTCACAGGTTCCGCTTTCCAGATTAGATGAGCTGCGACACTGTTGCTACCTTGACCAACTAATAACAATTTGACTGAGCTAAGCGGATGTGCTCACTATCTTTCCTTCACCCAAATCCTACAATGGAATTCCGACTAAACCAAACCCAACCGACAAACGGGCCAGTTCAGTATTTTAATCGAAACCGAGCACTAGCTCAAAACAATCAATCCAGCTAATATAATTAGGTCTTTCTTGTCCGGAAATGCTTTTAGTAGATAGACAGCTCAATGTCAAATCTGCGAGAAGAGATACCACCACTCTGATTGGCTTAATAATTTAAAAAGGGTCACGTCTTAGCGTAATGCTTAACTTCGCTTACTCACACAACTAATTATGTGGAAAAATGATTTATCATGGCACACAAGGCCAAAAACGAATTGACGGTTTTGTGAAGATAAAAATTCTCCGCCACACTCGCTACGGATAGACCTTGAAACCCAGAAAATAAGCCTCTCATACGCCAGAGATCCTAAAAGATTCAATTCCAATATAATTAAAGGGGCAGGGCAGGTGCCATTTAGCTCACGTTTTACACTTAGAATTGTCGGCCATGGATTTGAAGTAGAAATTTGCTTAAGTTTTGCAAAAGACCCTGCAGCTATGTTGATGTTAGAAGTTATATAATAGAAAGTACAAAAAAAATACTGCATATAACAAAACTTCAACAAGCACTGTCATGTGACTTAAAAACTATACAAGGTGAGACGAAAGTAAAAGGGCATCGCATGTCTGATCTACCGCATGCAAGTTATGCAAAGGTTCTATATTGAAACGTGAATGCTGGCTGTTCGCATGTTTAAAATGTGACCGCTGAGATACGTAAATGGCTGGCTGTGCGCACTGTTATTTTACGGTTTTTAAAAAAATGAATTTGCTAGTATGGCTGACCGGCTCAATTTTGAACATTACCAGACTTTTTTTGAGAAAGAAGCAATATCTGGTAAACGGAGGAGCCGAGCCAAGCCATGATATGAACCGTGAAGTCTCCGATCATCGTCGGAGCCGAAAGATTGTCCAGAATAGTTCCCATAGCTGCTGAAGGAGCACGGTAGCCTCTCACGATACCCTGGCCAGCAGTCCTGGTTGGGACTCAGCAAAGATCTCCATCCAGGTCTTCGACCAAATCCGCAAACTCCAGCAACCAGGCTGAGTTCTCTCACCATTCAGCCACGATGACCACAGTATTGTATACAGTTTCTTGGAATTTTCTTGTTAAATTGTAAATTCATTTTTTTCACGAACATAGCCGTAACTGGCCTTATTCGATTGATCATTGGTACTATAGAAACAGGCTACAACGGCACACAAACAATATTGCTCCACTCGCAGGTTGAGAGGCACTAGAATGTGTGCCTTCCTACATCATAGTGCATGGGTTAAATTATGACTAAAGTTAGAGAAGAGAACATGCATGCCCAAGTGTCAATGCGTGTCAACAGCCTAATTACAGGGGCCCTAGTGGCTAATAGGTTAAGTTGGAAGACAGAGGTGTGCTCCAACACTCCAGGCACCACTGAACAGATTAAATGTGAGGCTCGGCTTGTTTCTTCCCGCAGCGACAGGATAATTTCTGGGTTCTTTCGATTTCTGTTCAGAAAGTCATCCGAATTATGATCCCGCCTTAGTAAACTAGCTACTCGTACTTCTACAGCATTTGTCTTACAAAAGACGTGTCCTCTTTGTAATTATGGCACCATACCATACAATACAAAAACAAAGTTTACAGCACAGTGTAGGGTACATACTTTTTAACTGCACCTTGGAGGGTTCACGTACTCCCAGCCGAAACTATGATGCTAGGATCGATATCGAAAATTTCTACGGACTTTTACATGCTACAATCGAAGTGAGCACGAGGCACCATAGAGCCCTTCTCTTTCCGAAATTGCCGGGGATGGATGAAAAAGGGCTGGAACTCGAGACTTCTAGGTGTAGGAGATAGACGAGCTAACCATCAGCAGTTCACCTTGCCCCATGGCAAAGTTTTGACTAAACCTAGCAAACCAGCTCATGTAAATATTCCAAACCAGAGCAAAGGAAGCAAGGTGTTTAAGGAGAGTTGAATTTGCTTGGCAGTTCGAGCATTAATTCAGAGCAGTAAATGCAACCCTTTCCCACATCAATTCAAAAACAAAGTTAAGTTTTACTTGCACACATTGCAATTCTGAACGTCAAATCACCAATCAAGAACAACCTTCAACAAATAACAGCAGTTGACAATTAACTTACAGTAGCTAAGAATTAAAACATTTCAGGTCAACAAGACACGGTTGCAACCTACCACGCTTTTTATTTCTCTTCCTTTTTATACAAAGGACGTCCGTTTCAAATCAAAGACCTTGTGTATCACGCACATAAAACGTGAAAAAGCCATAAAATCCAGCCACTTTCTATTGAGTTGACGTCAAATGAGCAAAGTCAATATCTGGCTCCAAACGGCACGGTAATCGGTTGTAGTGTTGGAAATGGGCCACCTAAAGCATAAAGCCAAACCAGAATTCTAAGAAGTAGCAAGTCTTCGCTTTTGTGTCATCTATTCAAACTTTGGACCAAGTTATAAAACGGCCTCAGCCCTTGTCAACGGGACGTTACTTGGCAACCGACAGACACGAATTTTTTTTTTATTATTTGGCTTTAAATTACTGAAGTGATTCTTGGTCACTGTTAAATCAAGGAGATCATTTTGTTCAATGCAGGGATTTACAAGAGCAGGCAAAGTTCAGGGAAAACAAATTTCCAACATTCCAAATGGATCCTCAAAAGATAGGCTAAATTGTTGGAAAATCGGGGATCATTGTACTGTAGTATACTTTGGTTCTTAAAGAAGTTTCCATGCAGAGTGAAAATTATATATTTTTTCCTTGCAAGGAGCACATGCTTTTTTTTTAATCCAAGAAGCAGTCTTTGGATCGTGTGGCAAGTGTTGGTTCACGTTTGCTAGTTAGATCTGTAATGTCTACTAACACAATCTGACTGATTCGAAATGCGCTACTGGCTGTCCCTTGATACTGAAAGACTCCCAGACTCCCAAGCAAATCCTTTGTAGTTTCGTCACTTACAAAACCACACTTAAAAGCAAATCCTAAAGCTATCTTGTTCTAAAAGCAATTTTTATTTTCCAGTAGTAGTAGAATATTAAAATCGTGGCCGACAAGGAAACTGATCAGCGCCACTGGCACATCAGCTACCAGCGAGTACACCAGTGGCTCTGATCAGTTCCCATGTCGGCGATAAATTGTTCACTAATCATAGCTAAGGTTCGGTTAGCCTTTGGTTATTTATTTCCCTGAAATGATGTTGACCAGGACTCGAACCATCCAACTTGACATCACAACTTTTGAATTAGGACGCTCCACTGTCCGGACATCAATCTCTCAGATAGTCGAATTTTAATATTAGACTATTGGAGATATTAAATAATAAGTATTTGTGTTGATGTACATTAATAGCTTTGTTCGTTACATTGGATATTTTTTTTATGTTAAGTTGATTAAGTGTCTGGTTATCATTGTTATCGGCTTGAGACTTGAGGTAGGGAAGACAAGAGGGGGTGGGACGAAATTTTTAATCTTATTTTTATGTCGTAATATATACATTATTTATATAATTGCGTTACATAGAGTATTCGTTTATGTAGAAGTTTATAAATCCTTTCAAAATCCTTTTTAGGATACTGGCAACAAAAGGTGCGTTAAATAAATAAAGTTACATTGTTAAAATTGCATTCTAACATGTTATCAGTCTCCCTATCTACTCCGGTATGAAATCTATAACGTAAAATTCCATTGGAGATAAAGAGTGATTTATCTGTTATTGAAATAACACGTACTACAAGCAGATCACCAATGAACTGATCGTAATGCACAACAACATTTTTCCTAATTCCCCTTGCGTCATCAATCATAATTCTCTAGCGTCAGCACAGACATTTCACTTCACGCCAACTAACACTGCGTAATCAAAACTGGAGCTAACCGCACCGGATTGGTTGTTTCCATTTCACAAAAGAATATATATTATTTTTACCGTAAAAAAGAGCCCCTTGCCGTTTAATTCTCATTGTTTTCACGTTTTTTATTGTGTGACCTACAACAATTTGACACTCAACGATGTTTTAATGGCGACGTTAGATCATTTACTTGGAATTCTTTATCAGTCTTTCTTCAATGTCAAAGAGCAAAACACCCAAGGTATCTGAAATGACCGTTTACCTATCTTCCTGTTCAGAGGAAACACATGCAAACTCTTTGTTGAGCCATCTGATCGTCACAGTAACGAGCGCACAGGTGTTGATACGCCCACGCATCCACTGACGTTACGAGATGCGCACAAAGCTTCTGCTCATGGGGCGAACATCAGCAGTTGCAGACCGATTTAGAAACGAATTCTTGCGTTGAAAACAAAGAAAATCACCGTTACAAAACATTTGGGAGGGGAAGTTAATGTAATCTTAAAGGACGAGCTTTTTAGTTTTCATCCAATAGCAGTCGAAGCACCGTCACTATTATACACTGAATGTGTTCAAATGTAAACGTTTTACGCATTTCTTGCACAGCTAAAGGAATTAGTAAGTTTCAATCCCTTTCAGGGGTTTCAAGATCTTTTTCACTTTTTTGACCGAAAAGAAAGGAATTCATTTTTTCAGAAAGCAAACTATACACTTGTTCACAAATTTCTCATCGCAATTCTAGTCTCCCAGTCAACAGAAACTGTTTGCAAGAATTTTAGCCAACAATGTGCTATATAAAGACATAATACCATCGTCAACATTCCGTGGCGTTTGGGTTCATGGTTTGTTCTGTATTATTTATAAAAGCCATGATGGAATGTATGCACTGTTCCAACGCCATTAGAATGATGTGGTTATCTATGCGACCACTCTTGAGGTCAATGTTCTTATGTAACAGGGACGTTTCATGCAGTACGTGTCATAATTACACATTAACAGTAAAATAAAAAAGTCACTTAATTGGCAGATTTTTGACAATTCTGTTGTACATTTGAAGAAATTTCCATAAAAAAACAGGTTCTACGAACGTTTTATTATTTAGTTAATTGGATCAATCAAAAACTCATAAGGGCCAACCAAGCTTTCATGATTTAATGTAGTGTCACAGCCAAAATGGTTACAACAAAGTTTGCGATTCAGGGATGAATTAAATGTGCAATCTTTGATACTAACGCCACCTGAAAGCCACATGTCAACCAAGATAGGCAGCATCAATTATTTTACCTGAGGATAGTGATCAGTCTTAAATGAACGACTTTTAGTCAGTTTTTCATATTAAAATCCTTTGCTCACAGCAATAAAACACGGCTTTCTGTCGTCCATAATATACCAGTTTAACGGTTCAAGATAAAGCATTTGTTAGCTATCATCCATACAATGATGTGGTGACAATGAGTCGATTTAATGCAAATGCTGTTGTGCTTCCAGATTATTTCCTTTAAGAGCTTTTATTTGGAAAGATTTTTTTCCATCATTAGAAAGTTGACTATGTAATAAACCAATGAAGATAGACGATCAAACCATTCAGCCACTATGGTATTCCTATGCCACAGTGTCTATAGAGCAGTGACATTTGCCGCCATATTGGCACCAGTATGGGTTTTGGAGGGCATAACTACAAGGTGCACTACATAAAAATGGAGGGAAAAACAACGAAGGAGCAGATTTCTTAGGCCTAAAATAACGTTTTCTCCAACAATAAAAAACGTGCATTTTAGGTATAAGAAATCACTCTTTACAGCATCGGCTTCAGTACGACTCCCTCCTGTTTCTATCTGCAGTGCCCCTTGCAGCTAACCCATTAAGGCTCCACCATAAAGTTATACACAATAATACTACGCCGTGTCACTGCTCTAAAGCTAGTTACGTATCCCAAACCGTGTCTTCACAGTCGAAGGATCCAAACAAGCATAGGTATTCATAGTTTTGTTCCAATGAGAGCAGGCTTCTTCTTTCATCTGCCTTGTCTTAGTTATACGATTCAAATCGAAACTGTAGAAGGACAAATTCCGACAAAAATTGCGCACAAAAAACAAAAAACGCGGCGGTCTGAACGTACATTCTTTTGCAATTTGCAACAGTTCAAGCCTACGTTGTTTTGCCCTTGAGATATAGGCTTATTTCCACCCATTTACTACAAGTTACTTTAATACGATGATTAAGTTTTGAGTTAGACACAAAACGCCCTAAAAAAAAAGGTCAACTCGATCATAAAGTTCCTCATATCAGTCATTTAGAAAAATAAATAAAGGGCACACAGTAATGTACACCTAGAGGCAAAACAAACTGCACTTGAGGACACAAATGTTATTTTAGTTACAGGTGGATCAAAAAAGGCGTAGGAGAAACAAGGAAACGTGTGGTATGCAACCACGGCTGGCCATCAGACGTTTATCTAAGCGCCCTTGATAATTGAAATAGTGGAAATTAATGTTGTTTTGGTTTGGCAGTTAAAAGTAGGTCAGAGATATTATTAGCAAGGCCGGATTAATATCATCACCAATGAAGTTTCTAAAAGGAATTTTATAAGCCCCAGGGACAAAAAGCATGGTTCTTGTATTTTGCAGGTATTCATAATAATACTTATTACCAACTGAAACGTAAACCAAAAATCGGTGTAAAATTCAGGTGTGAATTTTACACATTGGGCAAATTTTCGGTGCCAACTGTCAAAACTAATTTTCGTAAACTTGTGTAGTGTTTTGAAAGACCCGAAGAAGAGTGACAGTTGGCACCGAAAATTCGCCCAATGTGCAAAAGTCGCAGATGAATTTTACACTGACGTCTGGTTTGCGTTTAAGTTGCTAGTCAGTACTATGAAAAATCAAAGTAGGCGAACGCTCGATATTTTTAATTCATACTAATCCAATATTATAAGCAGAACTTGAGTTTTACCAAGCCTACTGCAACATAAGAATTAATTATAATCCATGCATTACCTCAAAAAGCAAGTCATACCCCCCCCCAGATTTCAAATCTTTACACGAATTTCTGGCAAAATGAATTTTTGCTCAGCGACCTATTCTGGAACCATGATGGCGAAGCGACCTTTGAAACCAATATCATATTTTTTTTAATGCGATGTATCCACACCCCCATTCTCATAAGCTGTAGCATTTATTTATCTTTTTTTTTTTTAACAAACAAGATACCACACACGACCATAAAAAAAAAACCGTTGATTCCGTGTGAATTTAGCCCCAACCGCAGATGTGGATTGAGCATCCCGCAAAATTCACGTTGGCATCAAACATCTATCCGACTGACGTGGTTTTTTTCACGTCATCATAGCTTCACTGTGAATACAGGGTGGTCCACAAATTTTCTAAGTCCAAACCTTTTTGTTAGCACCCTCCAGAACCGTAAAGAGTCAGATGATGTCTAATAGAACGGGTAGTTTTGAAAGTACCTTTACGGTTCTGGAGAGTGCTAAAAAAAAATTTGGACTTAATTTTCTCGAGGTGTCAAAAACTAGTTTAAGCCATTCTATGCATTACATAAAATCACCACTAGTTCATCTTTCAGATTAAACAGACAAATGTATATCAGTTATTGTCTTACTTGAATAGGTTTTCGGCTCCTGCACGCAACATCATCTCCTTGTTGATTTCCACGTTGAGTTTGGAACGCCGCGTTTGTAATTTGGCACGGCACGTCTGCGCGCGGGGATCACATCCCTGAAACAAAAGAAACAAGACTATTCAATAAAATGTAAACAAAGGTCGACACAATTCCCTAAGCCCCAAAGTCTTCCAGAATCGTACATCTTGTTTTCTCGTGAACAATCCATGTAAACGGCCTAAATCACCATTAAAAATGCAGGTCTACACATTAAACCTTGTTTTTAAAATGAGAAATCCACCAAATGTCAACAAAAAATGGACCAACTGCATACATTTTATTCTTTCCATGTCCCACCTGAAGTCAAAATTTCTCTAATTGGTTTGATAGCTGGTACAAGGTACATGCCACAAAATTCTTACAATATTTTACATGCCACAAGCACAATGAATAAGAGCACATTTCCAGTCAAGTTAGACGGTTTTTAAAGTTACAATGAGTCGCAACCTGAGCACGGTTAAGTTTATTGGAAAGAAAAAATGAAACCTGCCTTAGGCCTACTTAGGCACAGTTTCGTAATTCTGAAATCGAAAACTTTAAGGTTAAAAATGAAGTCACCATTTAACCAATTCTTATTACTTCAAACAGGGCGTTTGCTCCATGAGAGCAGTACAAGGTGAATAAAGATGACAATGATCGAACTGTGGGATTTTAGCCTTTTTTGATGAATTTTAGGTAGCTTTTAAAGCTCGACAAATGAGGAATTAGCCTGAAAGTATAGTTTGTTCCACATTACGTTTGCAGAAAACGGACTATATGACGCCACGTTTCCTTCCACTACGAGTGCAAAATCATGTAAAAGACCTACTCTTAGACTGTGACAGTAACTGTGTAGAGTCTACAAGTGTGATACCCACATGTTTCTACACTTGTAGTGCATGGAAACGTGGCGTCATACAGTCAGTTTTCTGAAAACATAATGTGGAACAGACTATAGTTAAGAATCTTTAAAATGACATTATGCAACTCCCCCCCCCCCCCCCCAAACCCACCTGCTAAAACACGTTCTTCACTCACCAAAATTTTGCATGGAAAGCTCAAAAACTCTTATTAAACTATTTAGTGTTTACCGTAAACAAATAGGTCAGCACTCGGCAAGCAATGGTTTTTTTTTTTTACCACAACATAAATAAAATAAATTAACAACACTCGTGAGAAGCTTGCTTTATCTTCTTTCCTACATTTCAACCTTTTTTCCTTTACATTAAGATTATTCCGGCCCATTTCAACAACGGTTTGATCTGCGTTGCTTAAAGTTGTACTATGTGTCAAGCTTCGTTTGTACATAGTTTTCAGTTTTTTACTATCCTACCATAACAAGACTTAAGTTTACTAATTAAACAGCAGAACCCTGCCTCAACAGTGAAAACTGTTGAACTTGATGCCACCTTTTTTGCAGTCTACAAAGTTAGCGTGTCTCGTAGCAATTTTGATGGTTTCATAAGGACATGGATGACTGATATTGTGATTGACGAGGTGTCAACCAATAACAAATTAAAGTGATTCAGACGTGAACATACCCTGCCTCAGAAGTCTGCTACATCAATAGTACTAACTACTAAAACAAATTTATAAGATTATACAAAAAAAAAAATGTCAGCTGCTGTTCTACTAGGTGTGCAGTCGATACAAGGTAAAGTTTTTATGTTCGTTAAGTACCATTACACACCAACCACCAAATGCTTTAGTATTACAAGGGGGACACCAATCCAATTTATCTGCTAGTGAAATATGTGGAACCGAAAGCGATCTCAGCTTTCGTTAAAATCAAAACCGACGTACCGCCACATTTTTTTGTATAGCAAAAGGAGGACGACGATTCAAATGCTGTAAAAAACTTGTATCCTTGTGTCACCTTCCCGACAGCCACTGTCACTGCTCCAGGTTTTGAAATATGTAATTGCCCAGACTAGGGGCTCAGGGCCAGTCTTTTTTTTTTTTTTTTTAACATTTCATTTTTTTCCACACCCTTTTTTTTTTTTTTCTATTTTCTTCGAACAGAATTTTTTTTATATAGGGTGGGGGAACAGAACCTACTCTGTCGAAAACAGGGCAATTTCGTTAAGACTGTCTAGCTTACATCTTGATTTCTTTTTGCTTTTTTTTTTTTATCCAAACACAACGAGGAGTTTCTACTTGTGAAAAAGCCTATACCGGATTTTGGATTGGGCCCATGTCTGTGGATTTAATCCCGATTAATTTTTGCTCCCATTTTTTTTTTTTTACCAAACTTGGTCGGATTTGTGCTGATTTAAGTCGTATTTATTGGATAAAATTTGAATTTTTGGATTTAAGTAGGTTTCCTGTGTGTTTGGTGGGTATATGTGAATTTAATCCGGATTTGTTGGATTTTGCATTTAAAGATACCAGTTCTTTCATTTTTGCTCCATTTTTTTTTTTTTTTACCAAACTTGGTCGGATTTGTGCCGATTTAAGTCGTATTTA
>JAHWFP010125616.1:8474-35786 GCA_023313725.1 Lithobius niger | reverse complement strand
ATTTTCATCCGATGACAATACAAGGCTTCCAAACATGAAGCAACAACAGAGATTCCGGGAAGCGTCCGAGAGCTTGTCATTGAAAACATCGTTCACAATAAATAACAAGCATTTTCATTTCCCCTTTTTGTGTACTTACACACATGTCTCTATTCACAACTCACATAGTGACTCACAAATGGTGAAGTGAGGACAAAACGAATTACAAAAAAAAAAGGAAAATGACAGAGTTAGTAAGCACTTTTAAGTCGTTAAAAATACACTTACTATAAAAATGGCAGAAAGAGTACGAAATGGTTGAAAATGAGTACAAATAAATGAGTTGGCGCATTATAAAACGCGGACGAGCCCATACTGTCAAAATTTCACAACTGACAGGAAGTGGGGGGGGGGGGTTGTTCTAACATAATTATTTAGTCGGTCGGTAATATTTAAGATGGAAAACTTTGGTCATGCTATTACAATGCTGAAATCGAACTAAAATGTGAATGGGCAGGACCACGAAATCTACAAAAATGTCAGGATTGCGTCTTCTATTTGTCGACACAGGCCCTCTTGAAAAAAAAAGTCGACGTCGGGCAGCACTACATCCATGATCCACCATTTTTATATATTACAAAACATGGTACGACAGGTCGTTTGATTTGAAACACTACCCTTTAACTCTTTCAGTGCAGAATTAATTATGAAGACTTATTTAGTTAGGTCAGTCGTGGGATTCGAACCGGCATTCACTTGGTTTGGAGAAGAGGATGCTAAAGACTAATTGTCATGCTACTCGCTTTTGGGGACCCTCACAGAGCACAGGGTGCGCGTAGGATTCGATTGTTTATGGGACGCCGGGGCTGAAAGGGTTATTCAAGGAAAATTTGTAGCAGTGAACCGTACACCAACTACTAAGTTCTTAAAGTAGTAAAAAGAACCTATTAAGGAGTGACACAAAAGGGGACAACTAGGGATCGACCGATACAGAAAAATACCGATCCGATCCGATACCGATTTTCCCCTCACACGCCGATCCGATACAGGTCCGATACACCGATACAGATATACCGATACCGATTTTTAAAAAAAAGTCAATGGGTCAGAAAGTCAAACGTATACTTCATCATGAAACTGGTGTGCAAGAAAATTAAATTTCTAATTTTTTTTTCTCAGCGGTGGCAGATCCGCAAGTGTACCTCCGACTGTAAAAAAGAACCCTGAGTACACTGCAGATAGGCCTAATCCCAAGAAGCCCTGCCCTGATTCTGGCAATGCACACACGTTGAATTCACTAAGCTGCTGTGCAGATGACGTCATGGGATACAAGCGATTCTATGGAGGAAAGGTTTCTCACAAGCTAGGTGGAGTAGCCAGCGTGCACGGAAGTTGATCGTATCGGCTAAAATATCGGTAAATAAACACCGATACAGATCCGATACCGATACACAAAAAATACCGATAATATCTGTAAATACCGATACCGATATTAATATCGGTCTATCCCTACAAGTCACAAATGACTAAGGGTTGACTTAGATAGTTCTTCTGACGGAAATGTTTCCCCATTATAAAGAAACATTGGCACACATGCAGAAGTATTGATTATAGTTGAAAATACCTACACAATTACATTAAAGAAAATAAAGAAATGCTTTTTTTGTAAATTGCCAAGTCTTCAAGGAGAAAGATGGGTTTACAAGGTTTCATAAACATACTTTCATAAACATACGGCTTACACAGACTTTACTTTGAGATACTCCCTTGTAACAAACGGCTTCGAAAAGAAGGTGCATTGTTTTGTTTGTAATTACCCATGCAACCTTTTGTCACAATAATTTACTTCCACGATATTGCGTCGTCAATGACTAGATTAAAACCTTAAAAAAACAATATACAATTCACCCAGTATTTGAAAAGGCAGCAAGTTACCAGCATTCCAAGTTTTTCAATAAAATTAATTGCATGTGCATAACATTTACAGTCGAATTTTTTTTTTAAATACCTAACTGCAAAAATCGTACCACTAATACAGACATTAAAACCGTCTGGATTTACACAATAACAACAAAAAGTTGTTTTTTTTTAAATACAAAACGCTACAACTCGTTGTCAAAAAAAAAATGACACTAACCCTTTCGGCCAAAATCCATGCCTTTGGTGGTTTGTTGGACACAACCCATTTGAGCATCTTGAACGCTCTTCTGTGGGACTCTCATGACGTTGTAACCAAGGTAGCGGAGGAACGGCGTACATCGTCGGTTGAGGTCCTCATGGATACCTCCTGCCCTTTGACCTCAGCACAAATTCCGTGGGGGGGATATAAACAGACGGCAGTCGGAACTGAAACGATGAGCAACAGACACTGCACGCCAACAACAAACCGCGCGCAGATAGGCGCACGAGCTATACGTCAAGGTGAGTGCAGCCGCGGCAGCCTGCCTGCCTACCTGACTTTTGCCTGCCCCCGCTCAACTCCACTACAGGTGCGTTGGCTCTCACGTCATAGCTCCGGCAATTTGCCAACACACACGCGGAACCATGGCCTTCCCTAGACGACGGCCGAGTGTTGTGACGTCACCCGTCCGTCCGTCCCGTCCACTCCCAAAACGTTTTGCGATGATGCGATTTTGGGATGGAGCACGATTGCGAGATGCGATATGCCGTGCAGGTATGCTGCGGTTTCGGCACATATTTAAAGCGAAGGTCATAGAATAATAGGGCCGTTTGACTGGCTCAGATAAACGATCGTCTGTGCTATTCGGAGCCGGCCGAATATCACGTCAGATCCTGTTGCAACGTCAAAAAAGCAATACGTAACAAATTCCCATTGAAGTTTCAAATTAATTAGAAATAAGCGACTAGTGGCAACAAACTTCGTGCTGAACTTGCACCTATAAACTTCAGAACTTCGTGCTGAAACTTGCACCTATAAACTAGCTGTAAACTATTGCCTTTGTGAATTTCAAATAAAAAGTAATAAGAAATAACCTATCAGTCATTGTTTCGAGCATTTTCGTCCCTTTTTTCATCCTAAACAGAGCCGCAATGTTTTTTTTTTTGGGGGGGGGGGAGGGCAGCAACCATGGGCACCACATGTTTTAGGGTCCCCAAAACATAGTCCGGAGTCCTTCGAACAGTGAAGTCAGCATACTGAAAAACACGGAAATACCAAATTTGGTTGGCTGTGCCCAAAAAAAAAAGGCCCCAATTTTTGTTAAAGGCGGGCCCCATTCCCATGGTCTCTCCCGGGTCTTCAAAAATGTATTTACAGACCTGGTATACATATCGGTATACATATACCTGGTATAATATCGGGGAACGATAAGTGCCAGTGTCCTACCCGTTTTGACGCAGCTCTAAATTAATTTATCAATGGCCAAGTCGGAAAAACACACCACGAAAAGCCACATTTTCCGGACTTTCCAGATTTAATATTACAACCACGTCTAATGCATTATGCATTTTCACTGGTCAAATTTACACACCAACAGAGAGAGAAAAACAACTTTCCCTCCTCCATCGAAGCGAAAAAAAAAACATGGCAAGTCACTCATGCCGATGTTGCTCTCCAAAACGTCAATTAAATTATGCAAAAAAAAATATTACGCAATAGGTCTAATGTCTACGAAGGGACGGAAGCCATTAAAAATTGGTGTTTTACACTCGGACTTTCTCTTCCGCTTTTAAACAAAGCTGGGTGACCAACTTACAACTCGGCCGACAGCCATTATTAACACCCATCCGACTAAGTGCTAGTTGTATATGATGGGCATATACGCAAAGCAAAGCAAATTAGGATGGTTGGGCATACACGCTAAAGAGAATTCACGTGGACGCGGTAGGTGCTATCAATAAAATTACATACAGGAGACAAACCCCGTGCTATCCTTTTTTTTGTAAGTTCTATCTTTGTTTCTTATAGTTTCTACACCGTCTCGTTGGTTTCACCGTCATAAAACGTTGGATACCCACTTCGCCGCATTTTCTGCTTTGCCGAAAAAAGCCTCTTTAAAATTCGGCGAATGGGGAATTCCCGTTTCGCTGAATCAAAATATTCTTTAAAAGTTTAACATTTAGAGATGTTATTTTTACTTGGAATGAATTTGTGAATGTTTAGCCGCAAACAGAGAGGCATGCAGTTGGGGATAAAAAAAAATTTCGGCAAACCGGGTACACCCACAAAACAGTTAAAACCGAAACACAGCGACGTTTATAAGAAGATTCCTCAAGTCACGATGTCAAAACTTTGATTTCGGCCACAGGAAGCTTAACTTCTCACACTGGACTGTTATTTTGTACTTTTGCATAGATGTAAGTTGTAGTCCAGGGTTCGAAACCCACTGGAGTCTACATCTTTTTTTGGACTACAGGTTTGTAGACAGTGGATGGGGTCGCAGAAGTCGCACGACCCCCACCCCGAAGTTCCCAATTTGAGTTAACGTCGTTATTGCTTAGGAGTGTGTGGAAGTTTTTCTCCAATGATGCCTTTTGTCAGTTTGCACAATATTGAGCCAAAAATTCACCATTTTCAACCTTCCGTCGATGTCAAGAAAGGAACAAAATGTGAGTTTCCACCAACCCCAAACAAAATCTGAAACGGGTCAGGATTACTGTAAATTGTGTTCTCTCAGCCTTCAAGCAGAATGTCCCTTTAATGCGCAGTGTATCTTGTTTTTCATTACGGTCACCCTAAATTAGCTGCTAAATCGAAAACTAATAAGCGTCCTGTCGTTTCCCCAGAAACGTAGCGATTTAGGTCAGTGACACACGTCCCCCGCCCCGATAATGACCTAAACCCTCTCCTACCAACGGCGCACAAGAACCATTCAAAGCTCAAAAGAATTAAAAATATACAAGGATGAAGAAAATCACCCGTTTTACAAGTTAACCGCTTGCATTCACTATCATCACGCGGTACCAACAGCCATAATCAAGCAAAATGTTTTCGTCATTACTAGAACAAAATAATACGCGTGGAATTGCAACGATTATCAGAAATGACTAATGATGCCCACAAAAGAAACCGACGGAAAAAAATTGTTTACACCAAGGTCTAGCAGCCCGTACGAATGTGCCAAGGTAGCAGCGGTAATACTATATTTCTTTTAAAAACGCTGTTAAAAATCTTCAGGAGGGTTTAGACAAACTAACCGAAAGTTTTTATTTGGGATAGAGATGGAATAAGAGCAAGTTATCCTGCAAGAACAAAATTAAATATACATATTTTACAGGTCTGTTATCCGTACTGTTCTGCACGGAAGGAAACCACGTTGAAACTATCCTGATCATTCTTCATACATATTTGGGCCATTTTCACTTTGAAGCAACTTAACTGTGTAAGGAAAAGCTGCAAGATGTACCCCCACCCGTGCCGCTGAATTTTAATCAGTGTCCTAATTTTCGGCGAAACTGGAATCCCCGTATCGCCAAATCATTTTTTTTTTCAAATTGCCTGCCGCGCTCGCTGCGGCTAAACATTACAATGTCAGAAACAAGAGCTAATCACAAATTCTTTTAAGTTTTTTAACGTTAAATTTTTTACGTGTATTGTGATTTGGCGAAACGGGACTTAATTTTCGGGAAAACGGCCTGCAATGCGGACTGGTAGTAACGAACTCTTGACGACCATGGCCGGAGGGATGACATACGCGCAAACAAAACCCTTCGAAGGGTAAAACTCTTGGCTGCGGAACACGAGAACCCTCCCTGATGACTCAGACACCCTTCACTAATTAGTGCCACCTACACCCGAACTAAACCAACACAAACCATGCCGATTGGCGAGATTAACGCAGGCGTCCTCACACTTTCAGAAGAGGGGAGGTGGGGGGGGGGGGGGGGTGTCGGCAGCACCCGGCAAGATAACTAACAAAAAAAGGCATGGGACAACATTTGCACTGGAAGATGTAACAGGGAGCACTATTTCTTCCGACCCTGCATTCATCAAGGATCGGGGAAAAAAAACTAGTAACGACTAGTACACACCGAGCTTAGAACTCTGGAATCTGTATTGTAATCCTAGTATAACCTTCATTTTAATGTTTTTCCTCTTCGTAATTTTAACTATTAAAAGGGGATCCAAAAAAGAAAGGGGGGGGGGAAGCACGTGCAGGTGCCCTTGAGCGAACCCACCAGTCGGTATAGATTTTTATTTTTAAACTTTAAAATCGCCTGCAAGTTGGAAACTGTTAAAAAAGGGAAAGCTTGTGTAAGGTACGAGCTGCTGTAGATAGATACCCGTAAAACGTCCCAGCAGGTATAAGAACAAGATCGATCGATCTGCCAAAATTGGCGTCGATCTGGCGTGTCTGAAAATGGGCTTATGATTGTAAGAGCGCTAAGTAGTTTTGACTCGCGTTTGGGCGCAGACGATGAGTTGTTCTAACATTTAATCTTACAGGCACTGAAACCCAAACAAACAAACACGACAGGTTAACATTTTGATTTGAAAAGGAGACTAAACAATGGACCGTCAAAACAAACTGCAACCGTAAATGGGAGAAGATCGTCGTAAATGGAGTGGGTGGTTGCGATGGGACACGACGATTCTTAAATCACCATGAAGCACCTGCACCATCACCAAATTCACAAGAATGCATGCAAACAAACCGGCAGTAGAATACATGTCAGCTGGAGCTAAACAAACTGAACTGTTTTGTTTTTACTTGCTGAAAAAAAAAAATACATTGCAATAGACCCTGGCATCTAGCAGCAGAAAGCAAGTAGAGCGATCACGTTTGAAATTGAAAACCACGCGTACAAAGACTGCTCACCATTAGCTGGGATAGTACATTATGCATGTAACAAGTAAGTTTGCTTTAAAATTATTTAAAATCGAAAGGGTTTTCTTGAAAGATAAAACGCCCACATCACCGGTTAACCGAGGCTTTGCAGATGTTGAGCTAGAACAATTTATTAGTAGTGCAAAAAGCTACAAAGGACGAAATAAATACGATTAAGAGGCCTAGTGGCAACAGATTGGTTCAGAGTGGAATTAAAACTAAGTAAACTTGCCAAAGAAGTACGAAAAGACAACAATGTGCGGACTACGGGTACCATCACTTCCTGCAGAAGTGTGTTAAGTCAAGCTTTCTTTAAAACCATCAAGGAATTTTGTTTTCTTTCTTAGCATGAGAAGGTGCAGGTAACGGCAAGGGAAGGCAAATCACCTGAGGGCGAAAACTTTGGCAAGTGACGGAGACTGGCTGACGCTTCGCAGGAAGCGGGGGAGGGGAGAAACCACCAAGGAAAATTTTGAGGCCACCCTCTACGTCCTAATTTTGTCAAACAATCTAACAGGGCATTGAGCTTTTTTTTTAAGGCTTGTCCCCCTAAGACACAAAGAATTTCTGAACAGTTTTTTAGGAACATTAATTTCCACTGAGCCTACATTATAGCTTTCAAATAAACTGAAGGCCAGAAATACATTATTACATTTTGCATACTTAAAACATGACCAGTTACGGGAAAGGGTAGCTTGAGATAACTGCCAGGGTTCGCACACATCAAAGAAATTCTTTATAAGCACTTAGAAGCACTTTATAATGACCATTTGTAAGCACCTTTCAGTAACAATAGTGCCGAAAAAGTTATGATTCCAGTAATGGGTTGAAAATAACTTAGGTTAGGTAGGTAAGGTTTTTTTTTTAATAACTGTTTTAAACTTTAAATCCTAATCAAATGTACTGTACAGTAAGTAACCTTACATTTTTCTTTAAATGTAGCACTAAAAGTTGAGTTTTACTGTTGCAAATTAAATTACATTTATTTATAAGAGACAACTCATATTTTTAGGCCCAAAATAAGCACTTTTAAGGACCTTTGGACCATTATTTGGACCATGTAAGTACTTCTAAAGACCTTACAAGAGCCAAAATTAAAATAAGGACTTGTAAGCACCCTGTGCGAACTCTGCCTGCCCAACAGCAATGGAATACTGATCCTTCATATCTACCATGATCGAAAGTTTCCTGTGTCGAATCCTTGCGAATATTCTTACTCCGGTAGGATACACTTCTAGTTTAGGGATGCACCCCGAATACGCGAATACATAATTTGCCGAAATCTGAATATATAATGGAATACTTAACCTGCCCAATAACGATCACCGAATACACAACCGAATAGTTAAACTGCCGAACATCGAATTATTTTCTAGCTTTTTCATTAGAGGTTGCAAAATATGTTCTGTATACCAGTTTCGCCGTAAATTAAGCCCCGATTTAAAATTAGGCGAAAGGGAATTGCCGTTTCGCCGAATCAAAAATTCTTTATAAACATTTAAGATTGGAAAAGTTAAAGATACATTCGAAGCTGGAAGGAATTTATGACCAGTTGCGGTTTCTGATGTTATAAGTTGAGCTGTAGCGAGTGCTGCAATGCGAGCGACGCAAATCACTCGAAAAATAATTATTCGGCGAAAAGGAAATTCCCGTATCGCCGAAAATTAAGACACCGATTAAAATACAGCAAAAAGGGATTCGGCAAAATGGTCCTACACCCAATATTTAACTAAAAGAGGACCAATGAAAAATTCTGAAAAGGTATGGTGGGTTTCGCGGAAGCAGCGTCAGCCTTTCAGCACTGTTAGGAAAAAGTAGCGTTTTCTATCAGCTTATGCTTAAGAGTTGAAAAACCATGAAGTGAGATGGGAAGTGTACAGTCACAAAACAAACCTGGCCAGTTTTGCTACATACGTGCACAGAGTTGATGAAAACTTCCTAGCACAAACAAATTCATAAATAAATAAAAACTTCCTAGGATGTCATTATTTTTTACCCGATTTTTTTTTAATAATCTCCACCACTCTGACGGACTAGCCCTTTCTGAATTCTCCGAATGTCCGTTAAGAATTACAAGACGTTTATTCCGATTACACAAATCCACGAAGACATGTGCTAAGTAAACTGGCTTTGTTTGTACCACAAACCCACCCCAAAAGGAGGGCAGTTCAATGGCCGAGGCCAGGTTTACGATTTTTAAACAGGCGAATGGCTAGGTGGTAACCAACCGTTGTCTGTCTACCAAAGACGAGAGAGTGCTTCCTTCACGCAACGAACAAAATTAAAAAATACAGCGAACAGCATTTTTATTTTTCATAAAAAACGAAAAGGAAATGCTGCATTCAGGGGGCAGTCAAAAGGCTCAAGAATGGAAGTATGAAAATATTCAGTGTCGTATTTTCCTTTCACTCGCCAACTACGCAATGTCAGGAGTCAGCCAAGAACACCAGCTTTTTTCACATTATCACTCTTCATTTTTTTCACATACCTGCTTTCGTTTTTGTTTTTTTTACATTTTTATACACCAACTTTCTTATTTTGTATCACTACTTCTTCGTTTTCCTAGATCACACCGTTTCACATTTCTTTTCCAGCAACTATTGTTAATTCTCTAATTTCACTCACGAGAGCGAAATCGAATTCAAAGCGACTCCGTCCATAAAACAGCCATTTTTTTTGTTCTTACCACAGACATGCAGGCGTAATTCCGGGCCCAAAATTAGGGCAGATAATTTGATTGCTTTTACTTAGTTCGTGCGTTTTTACCTTTTTTTCACACCAATACTCTTATTTTTCACTTTTTTTTTTATCACTGGCAAATTTTCACACTTTTTCACACCAGCAGCATCCCTGTAATGTAGTTTCTTAGGTCTGTTATTTTTTTTTCCTCAAGCTTTTGAGGGGCCCCATGGGCGGTTATTTTCTTTCGAAAAAGAAAGCAAATTGGACGAATTTTGTAGTTTTCAATTAATTTTAGAACTATTTTTTTGTCACTCCTCTCCAACACTTCCAGACATTTCTCTCCCCCCCCCCCCCGCCCCCCACCCCCCAAGTTTTCGTTACCGTTGTTTTGGTTTGCTTGTATAGGGTTAGGCATAAGAATGAGCCAAATGCCTCGCCTAATCTCGTCCTTAATGGCACAAGTGAATTTTCCCGCATTATTATTATCCTAAACTGAAGTAGCACTACGCTTTCATTACTGGTACTATCAGTAGTATTACAAAGCTTTGATTAAACACCTAAAAAAAAATTAGCCACTGCTAAAAAGTTAAAACCCCAGATTTAGCTGCATTGAGTTCACGATGAACTGGGCACAACTGATCGTAAATGCACGGAAATTACTGGTCAGCCACCGTCATTGGGCACTACCATACCAGACACGCACGTGCGAAACCAGATGTAAGCATGCGCCAAAATACAACGAATAACGCCCAGTTGGCTGCGTAGCAGAAAAGCCGTTGGAAGGGGGCATTGCACTTATTGAAACCAACGACCAAACACCTGCCAGAATAGAGCTAGGCACGCACATGGGTTAAAACAAGGAACAGTAGCATGGTGACATTTTTAAAGGTCCAAAACTTATGACGATGGTATAATGAGGAAAAAAAATGAGACAGTGCAAAAAAATATGATCGACTGGTCTATGGTTAAATCTTACCGAGAACTAAATAAACTGGCCACAGTTAAGTTTCCACGATGAAATAACGGATTAAAAAAAAAAATTAAGCAACGGATAAAATAAACCGAGAAATGGATTATAAGTTTTTCAAACGTTATAAAATAAAAACGCTGTCGTAGCCTAAAATTAACTTCGTAGCACATCGTTCATTCATTGATTTGCCAGTTTCCACCCGAAATGAACAGTACGTTATAGCAAGATGATTCAAAATTGAACTTAAACGTTACTTTTTGTGACTTAAGTAGCAGAGAAAAAAAACCACAAAATCTAATTTCTGTGTATTCAATTCTTCTACTCTGAACAGTCTAACATCAAATCCAGAATATAGTGCTGCAGATGTTTAAAATCAGCTTCAATTTCCAATATTTGAATAAATCAGGGTTGGCAATTTTTGACATGTGTCAGGTTTTATCCGCTTTTAACCGTCATGTTTTTGACACAGTTTTTACTATGTCAACAACTGCTAAAATGCTTCATTTTACCCGGGACCCCCACCCACCCACCAAGTAAATAATTTGTGTCGATTAAAACCAGTTTACTGGAAACCTAATTGACTAATTTTATAAAGCCATTATGTCACAGCGTGTTTGTATCACAAGTAATTATGTCGTCAGTTACTCCTTCGAAATTAAAGAAGCCACTATTGCATTTAAAATTAAGAGCTTTGCAGTTTTTATTTTATGTTAATTAAAGAGTTATTTAAAGTAGTAATCCCTAACACTTGTGTACTATATGATTAAATTTGGACAGTTCAATCTTTACTTTATTGATTTTTCGTCATTTTTTGACGGTTTTCGAAGGTTTTTGCAGTTTTTGACATGTCACGTCAAAAACCCAACCCTGGAATAATTGCATAAGCCAGAATATAGACATTTCCCACCTGGCAAGGCTAAACACCAAGAAGCCCAATTTTTTATGTTCACTTACGATAGTTTAGCAATTCTCTCAATACGAAGTAACTGCTACTACCGACCAGTTATAGGACGGGGTCGGGGGGCGCGGCCCAAGAGAACGGAAATAGACAACACAAGTCAAGGAAGAGGACATCACGGTAGCGTTGGACGTTATACAGCAATGCCAATTTCTGAAGACACTAGTACCGTACCGACCGTTGCTAAAATAAATTACTGTTGTACCACGGAGCTGGAGGGAGTAAGGGCGCGTTTACGCAGCGAATCGTCTTTGCATTCTCGCAGCTAGAACTCAATCGCTATGGCAAAGGTGACATAGCCATGGTAACAACGCTAAATCGATTAGCTAAATCCGACATCGTTTGAGTAAATACTTGCAGTCTTATAATCCGTGCAAATAATATAAAGAATTCCTCATGACGAAACAATTTTCTCAAACGCTTCTGAACTCACATTATTTGCTGTTTTCGTTGCGAGGCGGCAGACATAAAACCGCCGCCATGTTGGAATTTGAGGTGATTTCTAGCTTCTAGCTGCGAGAATGCAAAAGCGAGTGGCTGCGTAAACGTGCCCTAATAGTTATGAAAGTCCTCGCTACTACCGGACGATGCAACCGGTGTTCAAAAATGTATTATTCAACCACACAAAACAAACCCGTGGATTGCGGTGACTCACCACTTAACCGAATATTCATCGAATGAACGGCTGAAGATACGCCATGTCGGAAGGAAGACGATGTCTACGCTTATCTTAAGTAGTCAAACTCTTATCGTTCCTATTACACAGGGCCATCATTGAAAGTTTACCCCCAGTTTCGTGGGAAACCGTGATCGATTCGTGGGCTATGCCGTGCAGACAAAACAAACGCTGCATGGATCAACGACCTGAGGAAAAAAAATCGTTCCCACTACAAATTAGTGCGACTTCCTGTATCAAATCTACGAATCACAGTTTTTGAAGATGGGCCAAGTAAAGGATATAGTGGAGATTTCTTCGTAGATTTTTTTTTAGGCTGTATCTCAGGTCCCGGTGACGGGATCCAGTTTATAAATACTGAGGTCCCGGTGAATTCGTTGAAAACTAGGCCTTCAGCTTGTTAAAGTGAACCTAACCAGGGTAACCTAATCTAACCTAAACAAACCTAACTAAAACTAATAAGTTTGCCTAAAAACTACGTTTTTTTTGTTTGCAGGGATCCACACACGCAGAACTCCGGTCCCGGCAACGCGTCCAAATAGGTTTGAAACAGTTACGTCCCAACCGGGACTAGAGACACTGCGTTTTTTTTTAACCACTTACGCCACATTCCGATCAAGAGTAGGGCTACAAGTTCCACCCACTTTTGCTACGACTCCCAAAATACTATACTTTTCCCCTTCCCTTTTCTTAAATTAGCAATTCTTACGATTTTAAAATCTTAGACGACACTTGGATGATTGGCCGGTGATGGGATTCGATCACTCGTCCACTTGATTTGGGCCGAAAACTACGATCACTCTGACATGCTTGCTCACGCACCTCTCCCCCGGGTCACTGAGACGTTAAAATTCTGCGTTTTAATCTTTTTGTTTAAATAGGGTACTTAACAATTTTGTTACAAATTCTGTCAGATTAACGAACCATAGTCACTACGTCAAAATAACAGATTACGAAATTTAAGCAACGCTGCACGCGCCAACGCACCACTTAAAAAGATTAAGGGGAAAAGAAAAGATAAATTGTGACGTCAGTATTTGCTCGCATGAATCATTTTATTTACACCTATGATAATGCGCGTTTCCTTGCCATAAGGCCAAAACACGGACAGTGCGAATGGCCTGTTAGCTTAAGACATTTACGCTTCAATGATTTCGCACAAGGAACGTTGCTAGACAGAATAAACGGTGACAAGGCACGGCTTGGTATACCATTCTACAAAATTTGTTACGGTTCATTTTATTAAATAATAAGGCGACAAGATGGAATGCAGCGGTTGTTGTCAAGACAATATCGTAGAAAAGAGTTGTAGAGGCAGTTTAGCATAAAATTGGGGCAGTGAAACACTACATTCACATAATTAAAACAGTTATTTTCGCATTGCTGAATTAGTTCACTAAGAGAAAGACATTCATCTGTAACTTAAACCAATTAATAAAAGTTAACATTTAAGTAGCATTCTGCCACCAATGTCAACTAACTAATCCTGGCGCACTACTTATTTAGTATTATATAGTAACAATAGTAACCCTTATGCTATCACGAACTTATGCTGTCCCGTATGTACATCTTTAGGCCAGTTGTAAGTTTGGATCTCGAGTCCCATCGACTAGAAGACCAAGCACCATTTGGTTTGTGTTTTGGCTGCTGTGCTCGGGTTCCCAGGAAGAAAGTTTGTTTTTTCACGACTGGACTTAGGACTGGACTGGACTGGACGAAAGAATTCAGCATAATTATTCCATTTTATGTACGATTCCTTGCCGTTAGATGGGGTTGACAATCAACCGTTATCCTAGTTAATTTGTGTTATTTAATGCACTCTTCAAAAGGATTAAACATTCAATCTCAAAACTACTAAAAAAACACAAAATTTGTAAAACTGAGGTTAGATACACAAAACTGTCCCTCTCGCCTTTGGCTGGAAGTACAACAAACCTCAAAGTAGTTGTTTGATAACAGCATCGAGTATAAGAAAATATACCAAAACGGGAAATATCGAATTCTTCCTAAATAACACTTATTAAAAATAAAAGATGCAAAACTATTGGCAGACCGATCTCATTGCAGTAAAAATTTGTAAATTGTCTACTTGACCTTCAAGGCAATGTTATCCATTCAGTGGCAAGTGTTTTAATAAAATTCATCCTCGGTTGTTTTAGTAGTTTCTCACAGATTATTCTGGATAAACATTCCTCAGGAAAAAAATTATACCTTCCTTAAGTCTGCTACAAAAAGGCAGTTGACGTAGCATTATTTGACACATTTGCTGGCCCAAACCATGATCAGAAAATATGTGGAATCTCACGGTTTTGATCCCCACTTTGACATCAGCAAAAGTGTGTTCGTCTGTTGAGAATATCAAGCCACAATGTTTTAACTAGTCAGTAAAACTTTTTCAGGTAAGCTTATTATCATCCTAGCATCATGCGCCCCCCCCCCCCCCAAATTTTGAGTAATCCTGCTGCAATACACAAGTCAATTTTAACCATTGGTATATGTTCCACTTTGTCGTTCTGTGTGTATTTTTTCAGGCTTTGAGTTTTGATACAACTACTCACAAGCCCAGCCCACACCCGAAAACAAAACAAGAATCCTCGACATTCAGGGCCCCCAAATACTTCTGACCGTACTTAGTGTTACCCAAAATTCCACAACACTTAATGTGACATTAGGAACTTAAAATTATTTGTTAGCAACGGGCCTTAAATTTGACGTAAACAAGAATTCCTACCTCACAATCCGAGTCCTCATCGGACGAAGACGAGGACGACGACGCCATGATCCAATCGCGAACATCAAACAGACTACGGGCACGACCACCAAGTCCCGTCTCCTCGGGTAATTCGCACAAACTTATGTCATCCCAAGAGCTTTGTCGTGGCCAGCCACCGCTCGAGACGGCACTCAGCGGTCTCAGAGCGGTGGCGGCTGCAGCGTTGTCTGCTGCAACAACGGCTAAATCGCTTCGCTTCGTCAATCGCCGTGCTAATTTTCTACGCCAGCCAGGCCGAATACCGAACACACTGGTCACAAACGACTGATCCGTACTCATTCAGCTAGCTTTACGAACCAAGCTACGCCACGCAACTATGAACACACTCCACACTTCAGCCAACATGCCAACACCTGTAGACGTTTTGAATGAGAGTCCACGCCTAAATACACACACCTAACCCCTAAATCCACAGCCGAGAAAAGTCCTTTTATTTTCGTTGCCGTAATACGTAATGTAGCATTGTAGTCCCTGCAGTGATGTACTGATTAATTACACGAAAACGTCATACCGCCTTATCTGCAGACCTCTGGTATGTACGCATCACATCACTAGATATAATTGGTTTCGCTTGAATTCAACTGATAAAAACTGAACCCAACAACGACTAACGGTGCGACCGAACAGGCAATAAAAAAAAAAAGGAAAAAAACAAGCACCGGAATGACACCCAAGAAATTACACGACTCTGTGACCGTTGCGACATTCAACTTCTCAATCGTTTGCGGTCGGGAAGTCATGTGTGATCAGAGAACATAGATTTGTCAACTTTAATGATAATCGAATTATGAGTTATTATAATCTAGACTAGAGGTCCTCGTTTGACCAGTCGCGGCAAGTGAACTAAACTTATACCGTTATTTAAGTGATCAACTTATCACCTAATGCCAGGGCCCCCACATCCCAGTTAGGGGCCTGGGACTAACTACAACAGCGGGCCCATCTCTCCTGACTGAAATCGTAAAAAAGTTACACTACGTTATAATATTCGTCGGCTGCAATTGTGCTTATCTGGTTGGTTCATCCATTAATCCGGGCTGCTTACGTTAGTTGGCTTCTCTGCCTAACAGGCTGACAAGCTTGCACTGCAGTGCTCCTGCTCAGTTGCCGTTGGATTGGAGTTGTTTGTTGGGAGTATAAAAAAAATTTACAACACCCATAAATCGAGTACGTTACTCATAGTCTTCAAAGCTCACAATTGCAAAAAATATTTTTTTTAGGCCGTGCGGGGCCCCTTGAGTGGGCCGGGCCAGGCCTTGAGTGGAAGCTGCTTACAGTTACAGCGAGATGCTGAGCACGTAAATTTAAGAGACTTTCGGTACCACCAAGGCAAAACAAAGATTACATTTACTTGTATCTACGTGGCATTTTTTCGTGCCCTCACTTCCTTTGCCACGTAGTAAGTTCTCGGTTTGCCACCTTTAATGTGGAGGTATAGAGGAGGAGGGGGGGGGGGAGTGACAATCCGGACTATTTCAACCCTGAATAGGCTAGCTCATCTCCTTTGCCAGTTAAAGAGAGCCAAGTTCACACAGCAGTGTAATTCCACAAAAGGATCCTGCACTACGAGCATACCAACTAGGTTGGAACGCACCCTGAACTTCAGCTACAAATTAAAACAAATTGTTTTAACAGAAAAAAAGTTTTCCGCAGTGAGCAGGAATTTTTTTTCCTGAAAAGACCAACGCGTCCGGTCACCTGTTGCCAGTAACAACGTGCGGAGTTGCAGTTTACAATGAACTTATACGCGTTTAACAGACGCGCGATAGGTATACCGTCCCTCCCTTCGTTTCCCTAGTTACAAAGGGGCCGCTTGCCGCCATCATAAACAAGTCAGGTCAGTTGCACCAGTAGTTTGAGAGGTCCACTTTGTGACCCACTACACCACTGATAATTATTATGGTCCCTGCAGAACACAAAGGCTAGCCGTCTAAGGATCTGATGCCATTTTACATGTTGCAAACATTTACTATAGTGTCCGCGGCCTATCTTGAGTTCGCTTAGCCCCAGAACGAATACAGATAATCGATTGTATGTTTTCGATAGCAGAGCACCTTGTTGATATCCTAGATGGTTACAAAAACAATGGCGGCCGTCGATGAAAGCCGCTCCCTCCAGGAAGATGTAGCCGCTCATAAAATATCTACAGGACTCCAGATACGCTGCGCGACCATATAGGCGCTTGCCTAACGCACGAAACTATCTTATTATACTATGTAGCCTACTACACTTCCTTCTATAGTCACCCTTAAACTATTCATTATGTGTGCTGATACCACTTTATATATAATGAGCACTAGCGAGTTCTTTTATTTGGCTCGCTCCATTGGCGTCACCTCGCGTTGTTGATCTTGGAAGACATGTCGAATACTGAGCTGAGAATTGAAACGTACGAACGTTTTTAACACGATGTTTCATAATTATGGATTTTAAAATGTGAATGGTTAGACTTGTTAAGCATAGCAATCAGCATAGACTCACTGACTCTTTTAAGCTCTCTTCAGGATATGCCTCTTGCCCCTAACTTTCCAATGTTAGCCTGCGTTCCGATGTTATTCTGTTTACAAATTTATTCAATACCCCCTTTACTACCAAACCTCACCTTTCGGGTTACACATAGGGCCTACAATGATTTGCTTTTATCAATCTTAAGTTCGGAGGAACTTTCACAATAATGGGTAGCGATGTTCTAGATGTCTCTGCAAACTTGGCTAGGCGTAGTAAATTACAGAGCATCGCAGATGTGCCGTGAAGTGAATGTGTTTTGAGTCTTTATAATTCAAACGTAGTAGTTAAGTAAACGGTCAGTTTTAACAAGAGCTTTTATACAACTGCAAGAGGTTTTAAAATTAGTCGAATGGACTCCGTACGGCCGATGCTTCCTTGTGATCCCCATCCGGGTGGTAAGGGTAGCACTCAGTATCTCCGACCATGAGGTTGCATCATGTACGGGTTTACGCCACGTGCCGACTCACAATCGATAATCACTTAGGGAATTCTAGTTTCATAACTAATCTTTGTACAAGCTGCATTCCGGGGATGCCAAAAGGGCAGCTAAAATAGTAACTGCGGCTCTCAGTTAGCAATCTTACAGAGCCAGCCTGTTACAACTTTCACGAATGTGCTGTTACTTTTCAAGCCAGTTCGTGCAGAAGAATGCCATTCAATGCTAGCTTTACACGTTGTACGGTGTATACCAGTGGTGGACCGAAACGACTTTCTTTTCAGCTTCGGCCGAAACCAAAACCATTGCCAAAAGCAGCAATTCGGTTTTGGCCGAAACCAAAACATGAGCTGTAACTGGACGACCGAAACACTACGTAGTTTCGACGGAAACCGAACTCTAACCTAGCTGATAGCAATTTTAATAATAGATAAAAGGCAAGGATAAAATCACAAAATTACATACGCTATAGATTCAGCATGTGTGTAAAACGCAGTCGTATTTGTATGCCTTGCAATTTTATGCAATTTTATATAGATTAAAAACCTTATCACTTAAACCACTTTATCTTTAAAAGTGGCTTTGGACGAAACAAATCTGCAGTTTGGTTTTGGCGGAAACCAAAAATTGAGCAATAAGTGCACGGCCGAAACAGAATTTAAGAAATTTGTTTTTCCATTTGAAGTGGCAATTCAAACAGAACTTACAGAGTCTAAATGTACAAAAATGGCGCGAAGGGAAAAACCAAAACACTGACACTTGTGGTAAACTTGGTAGGGCACTGGGAGCTCTCTCCAAGGGTGAGGAGATAATAATCCAAGTCCACAATAAAGGCTTACCGAATATTTAACAATTTTTAGTGTTAAGATTTACGCTGTTGCGCCATTTTGTTTCCTTTTGTCTCTGGCTTGCGTTACGTGTTTAAATATTACTTCTCGAATGTGATTACCTTTAAAACTTTTGAAGCCAGCAAATAAATTTTACCTATTATTGCCACTGTCATTTTTTTTTTTTTTAAAGGAAGAAAAAAACCACACTTTGTCCCAAATCGGGTGACTGAACCTTTAAAAAGTCAACTTTACTTTTCAGGTATAAACGCAACAGCCATCAACACTATTTTTCTTTTAGCGTCAACCATTCACGACGCAATTTTTTTAGGCCAATTTCCGCCATTCAAACACGAGACGGTCGGGCCGGTAGGAGAGGCAGGCTGCTGCATACCAGACCTAAAATATTTTTCGTGCGTAACGGTAGCTTCTGGCTCGCCCCACCGACACACAATAAACGCTCTTAATAGTCCTACGTCCAACAATGGCGATCCAGTCACTAACAGTACGAACCTACTTCTCGCAAATAAAATCGACAATCTGCGTGTCATGTTGCGAAAACAAAAAAAAGTACGCACCGTTGATTCGCCACTCCTAAAATTTAGAGCGTAAAGATGTGTAGGCTATCGATCACGAACCCCAACCACGCCCACATATTCGCACAGTTTTATCGCAGCTATCTCGATTGCCGGTCCTCCTTCACGCTTAAATCACGAAATAACGACGGACATAAAACTATACAAGTCAAATTGAATTACACAATTTAACGAAGATTTTAAACTTTACCTAAGTCGAGGCAAATTTCCTGAAACAAGGCACCACAGGCCTGCACCAATGGTGTAGACCCGTTTCGCCGAAAATATTTTCATTTTCGCCAAAGAATTGAGCCTAGATTAAATTTGGCAAAAGGGGAATTCCCGTTTTAACGAATCAAAATATTCTTTAAAAAGTTAACATTGGGGAAGCTAAAGGTGCATTCCTAATTAGATGGCATTTGTGTTTAGTTGCAATTTATGTTATATTGTTCAGCCGCAGCGAAACCGAGCGCGGCAGTGCGAGCGAGGCACGTAATTTGAAAAAAAAATTATTCGACAAAACGGGATTCGGCGAAACGGAAATTGTTTCGCCGAAAATTAAGACGTTGATTAACATTCGGGGAAATAGTCATACACCCAAAACAACACAGTGGAGGACTGAGTGAAGTGCAGCCTTGAACCTTGCTTCAACCATGTAATCCAATTTCATAGAATAGAAATTATTCTGTTTTTGGAGAAATGGTCATTTCTCTTTCGTTAAATCTTTTGCCGAAATTTTACAAAATACATCCAAGTAAAGTACACACTATCCCTAATTACCGAAAATACGCGCTAAATTCAACTAAAAGGGCATTTGCGTGTCACTGAAAGATATCACCAAAAATAATACAGAAGGGAACGAATTCCTGGCATTACTATGTACAATGGGAAACTGATAAAAAAAAATTCTCTCCTTTTTTCAAGGAATAACAATCAAGTCACAAATGTGTGGACACAACAACCAGTCGAACTGAAACCACGGTAACGAGACTCGCTATTGTTGATGGCTGTTTCATTTCTGGTAATACAAAAATTAAGGTTTGGGCTTTCAAGGTTTTCGTGCGACCGCTTTTAGAGTATGCATCCCCAGTGTGGTCACCAACGTTGTTGGGAGACATTGACAAACTGGAATCAGTCCAGCGCAAATTTAATAAGAAATTACCTGGCATGCGGAATTTTCCCTACGCCACTAGGTTGTCTCGCGTTGGCCTTGAGACCTTGGAACTGCGCAGGCTACGTGCCGACTTGATTCTTACTTTTAAAATCGTCCATGGCCTTTTACCAATCGATCTACCCTTCTTCGATCCTTGCCTTTATTCTGCCACTCGAGACCATTCACTGAAATTGGCCGTTCAGTCAGCTAGGCTAGATTGCCGAAAATATTTTTTCAGTGTGAGGGTGATAAGAGTTCGGAACGCTCTTCCTGATGAAGCTGTTCAGGCGTGCTCAGTTGACCGTTTTAAGCACCTTTCGGGCAAGATTTGTCTACGGTTTTTTTTTTTTTAAGAGGCCGGAGTTCTCCTCTTAATATTTTTAACATTGACAGGGACTAGTAGTGGCCCCAAGCCCTTGTAACTCCCAACCACTCCAGTGGTTGATTCCATTTATTTATTTTTCTTTTTTTAACCAACCCGGAACCAAACTAAATGCATTGTTTCGTTTCGTCCCATGCCAATCATTTAATATCACTTTATCCTCCCACGCCACTCTTTTTAACAACAGTTCGGGTCGAGGGTAAATCGTCTCTTGTTTTAATGGACGCTAGTCAGCGAATAAATGCCTAATTGTCGGCGCTTTTTGCTCGACTCCAAAAACGTCAGATTTGCTGTTTCCAAGCAACGGCCATCCCGAAGCGAGGGAACAACGACCGCTTAATGGACGGTAACGGCATTAAAATTGACTGACAGTTTCAAATTAGTCGATTTAAAAGCACAATAGCGTGCGTGTAAAATACAGAAAGTAACAGGTAGCTGCATTTTGTATTAAACGAGAAAGCTGTAGGCCTATACCATAAACAGCAAAACGGGCAGTTTGAAGTTTAAGGTAGCCACCGTATTATACGACCAGGGTTGCCACGTGACATTTTCGAAAAAACAGCAAGCGACCACAAAGAAAAATAGCGTTTGGGACAGGGGATCTGGGAATTCCCCTCAAAGCTGAGTTTGTAAAAGTAGGGCCAAAAAAAAACCATCAAATTTGTAATAAAATTTACCAGGGTGACTTGAATTCACATGACAGGGATGCAGGCATGATTTCCTGCAGGGCGCCCCCCCCCCCTCCACCATACAATTTGTGACCCGTCTCCTCCAGCCAAGGGGTCTGGAGAAGAAGCACTGCACACCACGGAAGCTAATGCATTTTAGACTATTTCGGCCTATTTTGGAATTATTTCTGGTGAGTACGTCACTCACTAGACAATTTAAATAAACGAATATAAAAAAAAATCCGCCTCCTCAAAAACCTGAAGATTTTCCGTGAAAATCGGAAACCACCCAGGTTTCAAAAGTACGTCTAGTTTAAATTCCCTGAATTTTCCAGGCTTTCCAGGTTGGTGGGAACTCTGCTAGTGTATATGCACTATACCACTACACAAAACGTGTGCTGACAATACACAACTTGCGACAATATACGACTTGCTATTATATTCCCAGAGGCAGAACTTCCTGCAACTGTCTGCGACACCAATTGTCGAAAAAATTCGTCTGCAGCTAATCTGTTTTTATCATATGGTTACCCACATGTGTATTGGTTTTTATGGAATAACTTTTCAGTGCTTTATCCTATTGATCTGGCTACTCCAGCAATGTAAAGGTCTCGTCGAGACGATTAAAATGGTGTATTGGAATGTCAAAAATCGGTCAAAAATTGACAAAATGGCAGAAATTTGGCCATAATTTGTCTGTGGCGGCCTTCAACTGTCTGAGACGTACGTCGTTCGTTGCGCCGATTCTGCCATGGGGTATATATCAATGTATGCTGTCAATACACACCGTTTATACTTTTTACTGCCTTGGCTTGCCCAGGATTTGAACCCACCAACTAAGAATGCGACTGTGATGCCCCTGCCGTCCGAACCAAAATATTTCACTCTAAAATACAGAGTGATTACAAAAGAAATAAAGAGTTTGAAGCATTTTTTAAACGAAAACTATACAACTTATTGATAAAAGGTTTTCACAGTTTTCAAAGTCAGATTCTGCAACTCAATAAGTTTCGAGAGCGGTGGTTGTTTTCGAATGCGCGTCGAGTGAACGTCACGTTAATAGTTCTGCAAGATGGCTGCAAATTCCACAGGCGGCGTTTTGTGTGCTTGAATTAAGCAAAACTTCCTCTCTACACATCCTCGAAGCCCGGATCTAGCACCATGTGACTTTTTTATGGGGAAATGTCAAAGGTTAAGTGCTCATTCTTCCCTTTCCAACCAACCTACAAGATCTTAAGCAACGGATAACAGCAGCAATTGACGAGGATATGCTAAACTGTGTTTGGATTTCATTATCGCATGGATGTATATGTGAAACCAAGAATTTATAAGGTTGGGGAAGAGAATTTGTGACAGACCTCATACTGCAACGTCTTAGATCCATTCCAATTAGTTCCGTCTGAGTTTATAGAGGGCGCCACGAGTTTTATGTGGGAATTTCTTTTCAGTTTTCTGCCTGAAGTTAAACTAACCTAAACGAAACTAGCTTGTATTTAATTATTATTTAGTTTAGCTTAGTTTACTTTGATTTGGGCTGAAAAATAAGCAAAATTACCAGATGGGACACGTGGCGCCATCTGAAAACTCTGATGGAACTAATTGGAATGGATCTAGGACGTTTCAATAGTGACTTTTTAGTTACAAATTCTTCTCCCCCAACCCCATAAATTCTTGGTGAAACTAAGGGAGTTCACAATGAACATTCGACGACTTGCTGGGCAAAACTCAATAAATTGCAGAACGTGACAGTAAAACCCTTTTATCGACAAGTTGAATTAACGTCGTTTATTAAACGTTTCAAACTGTCTATTCCTTTTGTAATCACCCTGTATTTCCGTCTAATTTAACTTTATAAACAGTCCATACTCCCACGCGCAGTCCAATCCAACTACATCCAACAAACACGCATATTAGACATTACGATCTAATCTACACTTACAACAACCGACAGTAATCCAAGGATCATCACGTCACTTAAAAAATAATAATAAAACAGCTTCTTCCTCAAAAATTTAGTGCAACAACAAACCAAAACAAATTAAAGTTGACGTTAAGAAGAACGGATTTGAGAAAAATGAAAGTCCAACTTGTATCTTCTGCATTAAGCAATCTGCTTAAATATTAATCCTTGGGAGAGCGCTGGCGCTCTAGAGGAGGTAAGAAAAAGGCGGACCGCCAACACGGATTTAACCGTCCGGATTACAATGTCCATTTAGTCTTAATGAAGATGCAAGCAGCAAATGATAATGGTTGATGGAAGGAAAAACCGGGAAGGAAAAAAATTAACCCAATGCTCGTTTGTTGATAATCAAGACACGAAAACAAAACCATTTAAGAAAATTGTGAGAACTAACAAGGCTAATACGAATGGCCTGCCCTGAACTGCTCCCGTGTTCCACCCGGCCCCTTTTAATTTGACAGTACGGCACGCTCTTCCGCAAATAAAGGTGTCGTGTCATCTACTAAGCGTATATTTTGGAACATTCCATCCAGCCAGTTTGAGTTTAATGCCTGTATTCTGCAACAGGGCTCGGACCAGTAACAAAAACAAAAAAGAATTAAAATAGTTTTTTTTTTTTTTTTTTTTTTTTTTTTAACAGGGATGAACGTCACCCTTGGTCGAAAACAAGTAAAGCAGCTAAATTTGTAATAAATTTTTTTGGGGGGATTATTAATGTCATTTTAGGAGGTCTGCAAAACTCAAAAACGAGGAAATCGGCTGAAACGAGGAACACTTTCATCCATGCCTATTTTAAGTTAAAATAAGTGACCAAAAACGTTTACAAGTAGTTCTTCAAACGGAATAATTTTAGTTTAGAATATTACGCTATAGAGTTCACTATTTTTGTTTTGTACCGGTATTGTGATTGAGTGACCAATTCCAGCTTCATCTCAGGAGGAACAACTGAAGGGGGATGCGCTGATTGAGTGAGCAAAGGAACGGAAATCGGCGTTTGTAAGCAGTCCACTCAAAAATTGGATTTGAACAAACTTAAGCATGGGCATACAATAAACCAAACCGTGTCAATTTGGCTAACATAACGACTAGGGCAAATGTAAAGATTATGAATAAGAAAATTTATACAGATAAAATTCCTTCAGATAAAAAAGGTAGAGGTAATTAGGCCGTGTGATCCTCTGAAAGTTGAGATATCCACCCAAAACCAAAACAAGTATAAGAGAAGCTGCTAAAGTTACCAAAAAGGGTAGGCCTTTGAAAGTAGTGATATTCAACCAGGAAAAAGCCACCAAGGTCAATCTTATTAGCAAATTTAATCGCATCTACTAATACTTTGGACTGAAAATTTTTCTGATTCCTGCTCTCTTGAGTTGGATTCTCTTGTCCGAACGGTGGTTGAGTGGTCGACCATTTGGCAGCTTCCACTCTCAGTTCAGAAGTGCCACACCTTCCATGTGGGCATTCGCAACAATTGTAACCAATATTCTCTGGATCATCATTTACTGCCTGCTACAGAAGTGGTGCGTGATCTTGGGATTTGGTTTACTAGAAACCTAAAATCTAGCATTCACTGCAGTAAGGTTTGCACATCTGCCTATCAGCGCTCAGCTGTAGTCAGATGTTTTTCCTCGGGTGACATTTCGACATTGGGGTGGGCATTCAAGGTGTTTGTTCGCCCAATTCTTGAATACGCGACTCCGGTATGGTCTCCCCACTTGGTCAAAGACATAGATCTCCTCGAGGCAGTGCAACGAAGGTTCACTAAGAGCCTCCCTGGCATGCGCGAAGTTAACTATGGGGACCGCCTGGATAGGCTTGGCCTTGAGCTACTGGAGCTACGCCGAATTAAGTTTGACCTTGTTCTGACCTACAAGATTCTCCATGGTCTTGTTTCGGTCGATCTGCCATTTTTTGACCTTTCTGCGAATTTAGCTAATACCAGGGGCCATTCATGGAAACTTGTGGCCCAGCCTTCTAATCGTGACTGTCGCCGGTATTTTTTTTCTGTCCGGGTCGTGCCAATTTGGAACGCCCTTAGCAGTGATACAGTTCATGCTACTTCGGTTGTGGGGTTTCGCACAAAGTTACAAAAGGAAAGTTTAAATAGATTTCTTAAAAGACCACTCATGTCCATTCTCTAAGTCGTTTTCTTTTTTAATAATTTCTTCAGTTTTGCCAGGAACAGTATTAGCGGTTCACAACCCTTCTGAATTCCTTCCACTTAATGTGGTAAATATGATATTACTATTACTATTACTATTACTAAATGAAAACTTGAAGATTGCTAAGTAGCAATATTCCAATTTTCATTAGAACCTACGAACTATTAGTCGGTGTGATTAACTTTGCTAATAGGATTAACCTTGACGGCCTTTTCCTGGGTGAAATATCGCTAAAGGCCGACCCTTTTTGGAAACTTGGCGGCATCTGTTATACCAGTTTTGGTTTTGGGTGGATATAGCCTTAGTTGTAAGAGATGATTTCCAAAAAAGTCAAGTCTTTTTATGTTCACTTCATCTCTTATGCTCTTCACACCTAGAAGCATTGCTTGAGCCACACGCACATCTTCTATGTTTTTATTCTGTAGAACGTTCTTCAGTCGATCAACAAATTATGACCAACAGTGGTCATTTCACACACAAAAAAAGTGACCGTTAGGGACCAACTTTAGAAAAAAGTGTGACCCGATTCTAGCCCTGCATCCTACCAGAATCAACCCCAAGAGGATAAGCATTCTAGTATTCAGCGTTTGGAAACAGACGTCGGTTGTGAGTGTTAGTAACAAGTTGGACGCCACTTTGTCTCACTTTCCAAATTTTAGTCATCGTTCAGAATACGGGCCTTAGTTTTAGACCAGGACTTTTATTTATACAGGGTGCTGTAAGGTTGCTTTCTAGACAGAACCCTAAAATTAAACAGTGGGAGCATCTCGGACGTCAGAAGTTAAATTTTATGAAAGTCTCTCTGGTTTCAGACCTTGATCTGGAGGGAAAAGATTCACAAATGTAATGTAACGTCTGAATTATTAGTCAAGTATTTAATTCAACTACCTGTCTCAGTTCAACTATGCGTAATAATACAGTACATAAGATCACAAGAAATTTACACCTAACCAATGACAGAAAAAAAAAGCTGGTAGTATTTCATTCAACTAAAATAGAATCGAAAGGCTGGCCAAGCACCACACGAAGTCCGGGAAATACACCCCAGATCTTTATTTCCTGGGGCCGTCTGGACCATCACTCGCCCCTTTTCTTGCAAACCTTTTTTTCTCATGCTCACTCCTATTGCATCCCATACCAATTTTTCACAACGACTCGTGTTGAAACCCCCCACCGGTTGGGGTAGCAGGAAGTACACAATTTAAATTAGCATCGTCGTCCAGGCTGTTTTCCCAGAAGTAATTTTGGGTCTGACCCCAGGTGACACCGTTCCAAAAAGTGACCCCCATCCCCCAACGTTCTCCAAAACCACGTTCCCTGTCGATCAACCCCCCAAATCGTCAAAAATAGGCGTTGGCGCCTATCCACAGCTTTGTCGCCATACAGTCACTGACAGACTCCTTTCCTTAGGTCAAAACAATGGTAACAAGGTCATCTTACACCTGAATGACACCCCTTCCCCAATTCCCTCATCCCCACCTGCCCTAAGGTCAAGAGACCTACCACGCACCTGACTAACTTTTAATCTTTTGTAGTTGAACCAGCAGACAGGTGTCTAGCAGAGGATTAACAATGGCAGACTGAAAATTACTGATATATCGTCAGGTGGCATCAATAAGAACAGCGGGGGGATCTATGATGACATCTACTTTTTTTTTAATCTTGTAGTTACCCTCGATTCAAGTGAGGGTATGGTCTCTGCTGAAAGAAGGTTTAGTTTGAAGGGGGAAAGAGTGGTGTACGCTTCTGTGAGGGAGGTGGTTACCAGTTTTGCCGAAATTTAAACCCCGCTGAAAATTCGGCAAAATGGGAATT
>JAHWFP010125615.1:4645-95299 GCA_023313725.1 Lithobius niger | reverse complement strand
CAAAAAAAAAAAAAATTAACGACTCCACGTAAACATTTAAGAAATATGGGAAAATGTTGTCGTCTTGCAAAGTTAGGTTAGGGATATGTTTGAATTATTTTTGGTTAGATTTTAATACTGTTATTTAAATTTTTTTTTAATTTTTCTGAACCTGTCTCTATCGGGGTACCTTACTACTTCGTAATTATACGAAAGTTGTCTACGTGGTATAAATATTTGCTAATTATGTCGGTATCTAGGTCACGAAGCTGATAAACCACAGGGCTGATTTTCTTTACAATTTCATAATTTGGACACATCCCTTGAACACATCTTTTTCATAATGAACCTACTGTGATAACTTTTTTGCTGATTTTTCACCATTACTTTATTGCCAATTTATAATTATTTACCTGTTCGTAATAAATTAGCTTTCATTGCTCGGTGTTCACTCTCTGCTTCACGACGGTGCATAGCGTGTTTAATTATAAAACGCATGCGACTAGTAGTGTTAAGAATATAAAAAGGATAATCTGCGTCATTTACTAACATTTTGCCTACCGGTTCTTCAGGCATGTGCTTTCCACGTCCTTGAGCTAAGCGGCGAGCTGTAAAACCCGTCACTGAGTCGGTACTGGAATTCAATGCAATTTGAAGTTGTTTTAAATTAGTAAACCATGATCTGTGGCCTTTATTTTCTACTCTTACGTAAATTGCGAAAGCTTTTGTTAGCTCGTGCATAACCCGTTCTGTGAAGCTACTCTTGGGATTATAGACCGTTATGAACTTTGCTTGTATTCACCACTGTTAACGTGTGTTTTTCATTAATTTCCCCCTCAAATTATTTGGGTTATCACTCTAAATTACTTCGTCTATTAATGCCTTAGCTACTGTTTTAGCTTCAGCAATTTTCATAGGTACTAGTTCTGGTCGTTCACAGTTTGTTCAGCTGGAGGGTGTGAAGTCTGCAGAGGTCCCCGTTACCTCAGGGGTACCGCAGGGGTCTGTGATTGGGCCCTTGTTGTTTATTCTTTATGTGAATGATCTCGCCAGCCAGTTTAGGTCGGACAGCGCAAGTTTGCTGATGACTGTGGAGTGGCCAGGCGCATCTCATCCTTTGCTGACAGTCAAATTCTGCAAGAGGACATTGTCGTAATGGAACAGTGCTGCGATAAATGGGGCATGTGCATAAATCCCAGCAAAACTGTTTTCATGCATGTGAGCCGTAAGAATGGTAATCTTTGTGATGTAGTTTACAAGGTTGGAAATGTACAGATCAGGCAGGTTGACGAAACTAAGTATCTTGGGATTCTCTTGTCTGCCGACTTGGCCTGGTCCAGTCACATTCACTGTGTTTTGACGAAGGTAGCCCAGCAAACTGGGTTTATTAGTCGTGTGATGTGGGACTCGACTGTCGATGTGAGGAAAACTCTTTTTGACATGCTTGCTAGACCCTACCTCAGCTACGCTTCTGCTGTTTGGCATTCAACGGGATCTGAGGCTGTGGCTTTAGAAGGGCTGCAGAAAAGCGCTGAAAGGATGGTTTACCGTAATTGGGCACGGGATGTTTGTGTCACTGGTTTAATGGGCGACCTGGGTTGGACCACTTTGGAGAGAACAAGGTTGGAGCATCGGTTGACTCTCCTGTTCCGGGTGGCAACTGGTGATACAATTTTGAATCCTATGGATTTTATCAGCCACCCTGACTATCTTGGACGTCACGACCATCCCAGAAAGATTAAGTTGTTTCAGTGCCAAAGGAACTTTTTTGCCCGCACTTTCTTCCCTGACACTATCAAACATTGGAACGCGCTGCCAACAGCGAGCGTGATGTGTGACAGCGTGACTTCCTTTGAGATATCTCTGAGGCGTGGTCTCAGTCTTCCTGTCTGCAGTCACTCTACTGTTTGTTACTTCTCTTTTGGATTCTTGTCTATCTTTTTTATTTTGTCTTTTTTGGTGTGTTTTGGATTTTTGCATAATACCCAACTTGGGTGAACAAAAAAAGTTATACTTATACTTGTACTCAATGACTAAATCTGTTCACTGCTACCAACATCCATTTGTACCCTTGTGACGATTTTAATAATGGTCCCTTAATTTCGAAAATGAGTGATGAAAAAGGAGTCAAATCATGAGTAATTGCTGTTTTACCTCGTGTTCGAGTTTGTAGCGACTTGTGCACTTGGCATACTTTACAAGTTCTGATGTAATTAGAAATTAATTTTGATGCTATTGGCCAAGTATAAAAATTCTACGAACAGTTTTATATACTCCTTGGTGAGGACCAGTAAAAGTATCGTGCAATAACCTAATAATATTTTTCTGTAATGCACGAGGTATTAAAATTTTTAGGTTAGGTACGTCAATTACGTTCTTATTTACATCAATGTAAATTATTCCTTTGCTTACAGTTGCCTTAGATTCGTATTTTTTAACAAATCTGCAATGAAGGTGAGTCAAATGCGATTTTATCAGAATCCCCAGTTACAGCTAGAAAAAGCACAAAGGTATCCTTATCTTTTTGCGTACCTTTACAAATTCCTTTCAGCGTAACCTGTTCAATATTCACTTGATTACACAAACAATCGTTATTAAATAACAAACACTCTTCACCAGTATTTTCATCCATAGGTTGAGAATTCGACATTGGTTTGCTGTGACGGTATACGCTTCAAGATTTACACTGATTTTATCAATCTGCTCGAAAAAATTATTTGAGTACTGCTAACATCAACCACATGATGCTCTTCACTGTGCTTTGATACTGCATATTTATGATTATTTTTAGCTATTGCATTAGCATGGTCAATTTTTCGGAGAGCTAATGGCCTTTGGCACTGACCAACATAAAGGCCCTTACATGTAGTGCAGGAAATGCCGTACACTACATTTCTCTGAAAGTCCGTTTTTTGGTTGAAGACAGAATCCTTCAGATTAAGGATTGATAAAATCAGATTGATAAAATCAGGGTAAATCTTGAAACGTATACCATCTTGAAGCGTATACCAGCAAACCAATGTCGAATTCTCAACACAATTTATCATTTCCCCAACATGGAAAAATGATACAAAATTTCTAAAACATTTCCCATGATGCAACTGTAGGTTTGTTGACAGTGCTCAAGATGGAGACGGGATGACTGCCACGTTTGGTGCAGCTTTTGTTTTTATGTTTTTTGTGTTTTTTAATTTTCAGAGAAAGTGTGTAGTAAGTACAAGTTAGATAAGCTTTTTTATGTTTTTTTTAATGTTTTATGGGGAGCATCATCTCATTGTGTATTCATTTGATAGGTGATCAAGACAGGAATAAACTGCTGAAAATTATACTGTTTGCTGGATGTCTACCGTGGTTCTTTCACTGCCAGTCAGGGGCTGACTTTTATTTCTTGTCTTCACGACCACGAAGCCAAATTTCACCGTCTTCTAATAAAACAAAGTTTAGCATCCAACTGAGATAGCTCAACTAGTCAATTTGCTAAGCACGAGCCTGGGCAACATATTTTGGTTAAATAAATTAAAGCTTTGTGGTCTGTATATAGTACCATTACACCCCCTTCTAGATACCTACACCATTTGCGAACAGACCATACAATCGATGCTAACTCCTTTTCACTATTACTTAGCAATTGTTTTGAAGTTGTAAATCGTCTAGAGAATATATCTATGGTTTTACAAACTTTTGTTACTGGATCATGCTGAACCAGCATGCTGTCAACTCTAGAACACGAGGTGTCTGAATAAATGGTCCAAGGTTGAGTATAAACTGGAGCAGACAACAAGGGCACATCTAAAAGCATGGTTTTGATCTTTTGATATGCATCCTCTTGAGCTTTACTCCAGTGGAACTAAGGTAACTTATCTTTTAGGGGTGTAGGGGTGCCACGATCGGTAAGTACCGAGGAACGAACCTACGAAATCATCAGGAAAGGCCGTTATATTTCCGCAATTCCAAGATGCTTTTGGGGGGCGACCAATTCTCTAAAATTAACCATTTGCTCGGATCAGGAAGAACACCTATACAATCTATAGCCAAGTTGGATTACTTATTTCTTACGCAAATCAGTCTTTTTAATATTGATTTTGAAACCCTCATTTCCTAAAATAGTTAGTGTATCTTCAATCATTTCTTGGTAAGTTTTAAAATATTAAATTAGATTTTAATAGATATCATCAAACAAATTTCTAACGTTCAGATAGTGTAGGGGACGTAGTATTTCTGCTATGGTACTGCAGAAAAAGGCTGGCCCTCTGTGTAAACCGCACATGAGCCTCTGAGGGCAGTACAAGCCAAAGCGCGTGAAGAAAGATGACACCTCTGACGTGCGCACGGTGACCCTTACGTGCCAGTAGGCCTCCTTCAAATCTATAACAGTAATAAACTTCAATTTAGGACATTTTGAACCAAATCATCAATATTAGGAGTTGGAAAATTCAAAGGCTTACTAATTTTGTTTAATTCATTGTATGCTACAACGAATCTGGATGTACCATCCTTTTTGGGTGTCAAAAATGAAGGTGAACACTAGGGTGGTCCATTAATCAATGTTAAATTTTCAACCTTACCAGAACTTGTCTCCACAAGTTTAAATCTGTTCTCCCTCACCAAAATAAGAAGTGGTAAAAATTTAAGGTGGATTGGAGCATATTTAGAGGTCGCTCAAAGTCCATGATGCACACAATACAACACCTACCACTGGGGATTATACACAAACTGATTAAAAATGTTTTTTTAGGTTAATTCGTGGTTAACCAGTTATAGCTGATTGTCGAAAACTTGTATTATGTACTGTATTATATGTAATATTTTACTGTTCGATTATCTAATATTCACCTGAACTTCAAAGTTCACGCTACAAGAACAGTGAGCAGAAGGTTGTCAGTGCAGACAAGGAGTTTGTCTGCAGCTCACCTCTGCTACTGCACTGGGGTGGCAAACTGCCACTCGACTTTACAGGTAACCACCAAAGATCTGTGAATTGCAGTACTCGTCACTAGTGGTGGAGAAGAGGTGGTTGGAAGTTCCAAAAATTGGCCGCGGAATGGTAAAGAGCAAGGTGGAGCCTGCCTTGCCACCTTGAATGAATGGGATCCTACAGATAAAGTTACTGCTAGCAATACTGGTTTGAAGACTGTAACATGGAGACAATTGGGAAAGAGTTAGCCTGGGTTGCTTGCCGCCATCTTGTTATGGAACTGATATTGTCAAGTGTTTTTAGAACCTTGTTTGCAGCAAGTGGGGGACCAGACATTTCCACGTTCAAGCAAAAATGGCCTGCCATCGATAAGACTGTTTATGAGGTTGCTTCGGACGAAATGTTTGCTGACCAACACATATCTGCTCTTCAAGCAGATATGGCGAAATTATGCAAGGCTACCCTGAAAGGTTCCCATCCAAGAGAAAGACTACAAGGAATTAATCATTCTCTGCTTGATCTTCCTAACTGGTGCAGAGACTGCAAAAGGAGTGACTGTTTCCTTTTGGGCACCTAGGGCACTACATCAGCACGCAGGGTTGCCAAAGCCATCAATGGCATTAAAACATTTCTTTTCCAGCAGCAATTCTCTCTAACTACCAAAAAAAAGTGCAGTGTGAAAGAGCTAGCACTCTTTGTAAGCCACATCTATGTGCAGCTCTGGCATGAAGCCCTTCTTCCGATCAATGTACCACTCAATAACCTGCTGTTGATCGGGCAATTTCGTAAATACCCAAATACGGGTGTACTAGCGACTGCTACAACATTTAACCCATACCTATGGTATTTTTTGGAAAATTTGGTCGGCCTGTCATTGTTTGATTTCAGAATTGGGTCTGACGTAAAAACAAACACGGTAGCAAATATTCAGCTTCCTCAGCTCACTAAATCTTTGAAATGCCTTGAACGTCCTCCTAAGTGCCTTATCTTCCCCACCAGTTCTTTGCTGGTTAGCACTAGCATCTTGCATTACCCAGAGAACCAGATCATTGACATTCTCCAGTTCAGTAGAAAAGGGAAGGCCCAAGGCCTACTGGAAAAGGATCCAAGAGAACGGATTGACAATCCCTGCTACCAGGAACTCGAGATGCCAGTATCAGCAATGACAGTTGTTAACGACTCCTCTGTAAGTCCAATTGTTTTGATGCAGAAGTACAGTGCGTCCCTAAGGAAGAATGAGGCGCACAAACAATACCTCATTCGACTAGTGTGGCAGCACAGTAAGGTCTATCCCTCCTGTTCGATGATCACTCGTACGTAGAAAACTGACAGTAACATTGACTGAATGTCTAAAGTGTATCGAATAATCCAAATAATCCAATGAAGACCCGGAATATTTGCATGTTTTATTTAACACAATTTTATTTATTTATTGTTAGTGATTAAAGGACATTCATCTTTGATTTTAAAAAATTCTGCATTTGTGAATTTTGCCTTTGGTAGAACGGTTCTGTGATATTTTCATATTTGCCGTAATGCACCATTTTAGGTGAAATCAGCCTGACCTTGAGCGACCTCTAAATATTAACCAATCGGGCTAAATTTTGGGGGAAGTAATAGTTGGCTAGCATAGAACAAAAACAAGGTTGTGGAGAGACATTTCCTTGAACTTTTTGTTTTTGGACCACCCTAGTGAACACCAGTTAGAGGTGCTGGGGACGATGACCTTAAGCTGGAGAATCCTCTCAATACTCTCGCATTTGCAATTCTTTAAATTTTGAAACTGGATATGGTTTAAGTGCTATGGGTGGATGATTACCAACGTCTATGTCAAATACTGGACAAACATGCCCAACTTTAGTGCTAAAAACGTCATGATTAACAGAATTTAACTAGAAATTTAAATAGTTGTTCTTTTTCGTCCTCAGTTAGTTCACCACTCTTATCTACTTTGTCATTTACTTTGAACCAAATCATCAATATTAGGTGTTGGAAAATTCATAGGCTTACTAATTTTACTTAATTCATTGTATGCTACAACAAATGTGGACGTGCCATCCTTTTGGGTGTAAAAATGAAGGAGAACACCAGCATAATTTAGCACAAGACCCGCTGAAGACCCGAAGATTGCTGGAAATCTACACCAAGAATAACAGGTTGGATTGTGTTTTCGGAAGTAACGGAAACGTGTGCGTGCGTGTAGCGATTTTAAAAGTTGCCAAAATAAAACCTGGACACTCAACATATCGTCTGTCTGCAATGCAAACACATAAAGCCTTGGTGTAAAATTATAACCCATCTTTAGTAAGTCGTCTTTCAGTGACATATTAATATAGGAAAGTGTGCTCCTGCTGTCAAGAATCGTGTCTGCCTTTTCCTTCCCGAATTTAAGCATAAAATATGCGCAAGGCACTGGTGTTGGAATACATGCTTGCAATTGTAAGTTACGTTAGGTATGGGCCGGTTTCATTCACATTTTATGACTGTGCCAGCGTTACCGGCTAAAACTGGTTGGCTTATTGATTTTTGGGATAAATGTCCGTGCTGTTAACATTCAACTTGTCTACCTGAATTTCAGCTGTAGTGTTATGATGAGGAGTCATTCTAACAAATGCACTTACACGATAATTTTCAGTGTCATACATATTATTTTTTGAGTTTGTACAAAATCTACCTTGGGCTCGATTTGTGCTATTATTGTAACCACCACGACCACGGTTACTAAAATTACCACGACTGTTTCCAGGATTACTGTTATAAAACGAAGCTCCATTCTTATTGCAATTGTTTGTCGAACTAGTTACTTGTTCATAGGTTTGACCTGTTTGGACAAAATTTTGACGTTCATCCCTTCACACCACGTAAATTACTGGTATATTATTGCATCAAATTTTGGTTGAAAATTGTTATTTTTACCATTACCTTTCCCACGAACCTTACTCTTGGTTTTGCTTTTCTTGTTACTGGTCTCTTGATTAGGTTGGATGTCCCTAGATTGAACCGCCTGATTCATATTTTTTAAGAAAATTCCTGACATTTAAAATCAACTAAAGGTTTATAATCTAATGACATCACTTAATGACGATATGATTATCTAATGTTTCTAAAATTCTTTCTATCTGTTAATCCTTGTCAATAACCACCCGTATTGGCCAAAATATTCGTACATTTCACAAAATGTTTAGTGAAACTTTCATTTTCTTACATTTGTAAGTTTCGTACTTTTGAAAGTAGATTATAACCATGAGAACAAACCTGAAATCTGGGTAAAAACATATTTTTTTTTAATTTTCCTAACCTGAAAAAAGTTTATTTTGTAAAAACCAATACACAGCTTCACAGTAAGCCAAGATGGCATTGTTTTATGCAAAAATTGGATTTCATCTGTTTCCCTAACTTTTAGAATTCGTTCAAGTTTCTTGAAGAAAGCTGCTGTAAAAATTTAATCATTAATTCCATTAAATTCTTCTATTTTTAACGCTTCTAATTTTGGCATTGGGATTTGAAAATCATTTTTAGGGTTTGAAACATTGGGTTCTGAAGAAGGAATACCACTGCTTACGGGGTTACTGCTAGTTGACATAACAGTAGCATTTAAAACACTAGTTGTAGAGGTATACAGACGAACTGATGCTGTACTAGTAACCACTCGTGCACAAGAAGTTACAGGTTGAGCACCATCCTGTAGAAAATTAATTAATGAGTCAAATTTTTTTAAACAAATCCAAAAGTAGTGGATAACTTGCAGAAATATGAGGTTGAGGCTTCTTAATTCTTGAAAATGCTGGTGGAGCTTGAATTGTTTTTGGTCTTGCACCAAGACAAGTTACTGCTGTTGAAACATTTGCAGGATTCCTGAAGGTTTGAAGGTTATACCTGTTGGTCAAAATGGATTCAGTATGAACCTGCCCGGACACGTCTGTCAAAGTTAAAGTTATCGGAACTGATGGAGAAGTAGTAGCAACAGGTTAAAAGGCAGATGGCAAATTAAATTTTGATGTTGCTGCACTAAAAACAGTCAAGGTTGGAGTTGTAGGTAGACTAGCTTGAAGTACCAGACTGTTAGGAGTGGAAGTTGGTGAAACTACTGGTGAACTACCAGTTGGTGTAGGTACACTAGAAAAAGACACAACTGGCAAAGTTAAAAATAATCCAAATCATCAAAGGGCAAGCTTCTTTCACTATGCCTCCTTGGTCTACCAATAGTATTAGGATTATAAACTACAGGTACTAACTGTGGGTTGGCTCTGGTTGACCTTTCCATAGTATACACTTAAAGACAATATGAAATAACGTCAAATTGATCCTCATGCTACTGTGTAATAGCAGACCTACTTGAAAATCCACTATAAAAAGTCACTTGATACACAATAATAGTACAGGCTAGAGTTAAAGGCCTATACTAGCACACAGGTTTAAAATCTTCCAAAATAGCACAGCCAAAATTCAAAAATAATGATTCTTGAGCAATAGTAAGATAAATTATTGCTAAATATCCTTATAAGTACTTTAATAGTTCAATACTCGCAGTAGGATGTTAAAAACTGATGCTGAAGAAACAAGTGGCGTGAAAAGTTCGTATATTTGAAACTGTTGCAAGTTCAGGCAAGTCTGAGCAAGTCTGGGCAAGTTTTCCTTGGATAACAAAATGGCCCAAATCTCTTATTTAAAAATAAATTCTTGCTTTTCCAATATAAATTCAACGAAAATTCGTGCAATTCGATGGTAAAATATCCAGATAGGGCCGATGCGCTGCTTATGGAACTGTAGCTTTAGCCAATAAGGTGAATAGACACGTTGAAGTTGTACTCAGTTGGTTTATTCACAAAGTCCTTTAGGATGGTAATGTGGTTCAGTAGGTACAGCCTAGGAGTAGGCTAGGCTAGGTTACACCTTGGAGAGATGTTGAAGGTTTGGAATCAGCTTCCAGAATGAGCAGCTCCTAGCAGTGCAGACCCTTTTGAGCCATGACCTGATTACAAGAGTGGCTTACAGGTGGAGCCACTATAGTAACGATGAGTCTTCTGCACTAGTGACTCCCTCCTGTGGTGATGTCATCACCAGCTGTGTACTGAACCCGTACCAACTTCAAGGTTACAGTTTATATTAATATACATGATTTAATACAGAATACTGTAATAATATCATTACAATCAGATATATTAAGTAGCTTTACATATATACAGGCTATAGCAACAATAATAGGAACCTAAGCCTAAGGTAACTGAAAGAATCTCCCATCGTAAAAGGACAATAACCAAGTCGTACGACCAGAACTTAATTCGTTAGGCATCTTGGAATTGTGTGTGACGCATCATAACCAATTACCATCTTGGAATATGTACCCAAACCTAATTCGGACCAGAATTAAACCAGTGTAATCTTGTAGATGTCAAATAAACTGTTGCCTGCTTCGTTTAACTATCAGTTGCTACAGCAACACCCTCTGTATGAATGGTTCAGCGTAGCTTGCATGTCTGCAGATAAATTACCATCTTAGTCTCGGACAATTAGTTTACAAGTGGAATGACCATCTTATTCACTACCATTGTAACGTTCATAAATAAGCATCATTCAAATACACACATGTTGGCACTTTCAAGACCTCATACGCTCGTTCTGCCAAAGAATTGTGTTGTGGACAGTACACCATACTTTTTATGTGAGTTGTGCCCCTATTGTGTACTCATTTACCTCCAAGGCTACGTACCAACGTCCCCAAACTACCTTCTAGTATACTCAAGGCCAGCCGAAAGAAACTTTCTTTGTGGCATAAATTGAAAGCAGACCCACTGTCTGAAACACTAAAAACATCCTATGCAAAATGCAAGCACGCATATTCGGAGCTAGTGGACAAGTGGCATAATTACCATGAGTGTCGCACTGTAAAAGAAGGAAATTTGTCAGCTCTCTTTCGTCTTTATAGACGTCACACGAAAACCACTCGTACCTTGCCACCTTTCTTGAACAATGGTGCATATTTACATGATAATGCACAAAAGGCGAACCTTTTAAATTGTATCTTCGCAGCCAATGGAGTCGTTGATAATCTCTCCGTATCAGAACCTTTGTTTCCTGGTTTAAACTCTTCCCCACATCTTGAAACAGTTGACTTCAATCATACTCGGGTATTGGCTGCTCTAAATCACCTTCGACCAAGCCACGCGGTTGGCCCGGATAGCTATTCTGCTTTCTTTTTTAAACAAATAAAGTCTGAGATCTATATTTCCCTTACGTATATTTTCCAGTTATCTTTTAAACAGGGAAGGTTGCCCAGTATTTGGAAGACTGCGAATATTGTTCCTATTTATAAAAAAGGACAGGCTTCTGACCCTAAAAATTATCGACCAATCGCTCTCACCTCCGTAGCATGTAAAGTGATGGAACGCATCATTCGTGAGGATATGCTGGCTTTTTTAGAAACGAATAACCTTTTGTACCCCGACCAATTTGGTTTTTTACCTAATCGTTCTTCTACTCTGCAATTGCTGTTAGCCTTGGATAAATGGACTGCTGCACTTGATCTAGGCATCCCCACAGACGTTATCTATTTCGATTTTCAAAAGGCTTTCGAGTCTGTTGTGCACAGTAAGCTTAAGTTCAAATTGGCTAATATCGGCTTTTGTGGTCCACTTTTTGTGTGGATCGCTGACTTCCTCTCCGACCGTATTCAACGGGTTGTAATCGAACAGACACTTTCGTCAACTCGCGCTATAATAAGTGGGGTTCCACAGGGATCGGTCCTCGGTCCTCTACTCTTCGTTATTTTCTTGAACGATCTTACAAATCATGGTTTGATACATGACAATCCAAAATATAAATTTGCTGATGACTTAAAAGTCGGTTCCGAACAACTGACTGAGGAGGATTCCATTTTTCTCTCTACTCAAATTGCCTCTGTTGTTGAGTGGTCGGAACGCTGGCAGCTACCTCTGGCTGATACGAAATGTTGTGCGTACCACATCGGAAGGAAAAATTTAATGCATCAATACTACCTGGTTAGTTCCCAACTTAACTCTGTTAATCAGATTCGCGACCTAGGTATCCTTTTTAACCACGATTTAAAATCTTCCACCCATTGTGGAAACATAGTTAAAGCTGCGTTTCGTAGGCTTGCCATTATTAGAAGATGCTTTCGTTCTTCTAACCGTCAAACCATGGTATGGGCCTTCAAAGTTTACGTGCGACCAATTTTAGAGTATGCATGTCCTGTGTGGTCACCACATCTCTTACAGGACATCGACAGGTTGGAATCTGTCCAGCGTTTTTTTACACGGTCTGTGCGTGGGCTGGGCAAACTTTTGCCTGGCTGCCGCCTACGGCTACTCGGCTTGGAACCACTTGAGCTGAGGCGCCTGAAGGCGGACCTGATTCTTACATTTAAGATCGTTCACGGTCTGATGCCATTGGACCTGCCTTTCTTCGACCGCAGTGAAAATAATTTTACCCGGGGCCATTCTTTTAAACTTAGAAGCACTAAGTGTAACCTAGACTGTCGCAAGTACTTTTTTGCAAATCGGGTGGTGGCGCCTTGGAACTTCCTCCCCGAGGCTGTTGTTTCGGCTACTTCGCTGGGTGTGTTTCGTGGATTACTAAACAAAACCGATTTTTCCACCTACCTTAAGCGTCCATATCTGTGATGCAGCCATTAACGTCTTACAAGGATCGGTGTTAGTGGTAACGTATGTAACCCTTCCGTCCTCCTTGCCCCTACTGGGTGCAGAATGCTTTATTTATTTATTATTTATTATTTATTATATGCACAAAAATCATGGAAAAAGGGCATTATAAACTCTTTGCCATTTTCCGTCGCTACTCTCTGCAAATGCAAGCCGGTATTGTTCTCCTCCTCAGTACCAAATTCTTAAAAGCATCAAATACCTACGATTTATATACCAGCAGTATTACAAAATATCTTCTGGAATAGACATCGACGACGGTCATAAAATAATGTTCATTTGGCAACCAAACAACATTACTTGGCCCGCCAACATCGAGATTCCCCTATTCAAGAGGTCGTCTCCCAGCTACAAATGATAGACATGGGTGATGCTTTTTCCTGTTTTTGTTTCTGAACACACTTTACAATCGTTGGACACTTTCCCAGTTATTTGGGGACCAATCACTGCGCCAGACTTTAACAACTTAACTATTCGGTCAAGTGCAACACGCCCATACCTACAATGCAGCATATTAATATTACAAACAGCCCTTCCGACTTGCTGAACATTAATAGTTTTCCCAGTAAGACTTAAATCTCTAGCATCCTGCTAAAGCAAAGCTTTTGATTCATAAATGCTGTTCTTCTCATTAAATACCATTGCACAACATACAGGAGAGTTATGGGTTTTGACCAACATTTTATCTCCTAAACCTAAACCACAATACCCATTTTGATGCAATGAACCCTGTGACATATAGTTGCAACGAGCATCAACCAAATAGACTAGATTTTCTAATCTTACAGGTAAATTGAAGTTTTTACCCCACAAATTTTTGGCAATACATTGAACATATTTCGCATCCCATTACAATACGGTTACAGACAGCAAATACAACCTTAACTATTGGACATTCTGATAAATCCAGATTAACGGGGTTTATGTTCAATACATTCCTGTCAGCACTACTATTCAATCTGAACACATAATTTGGGGGTTAACCTCATGCTGAGTATTTTGAAGGACTTTTATGGCACAGGATTTATCCCTACCATTATGTTGACATTCTACCTCGGGATCTTCACCAGCAAAAGAGGTTCAGGCCTTCTAGGCATTAGGTTGTCTACTAACATAGCCTCTACCCTACCCCTTATTAAGCCTAGACTGTCGTTGACCATAAGGGCCATCCCCAGTGTCATTATTTGGGGGGTTAGCCTTGTTGCCACACAAATGGCACCCGTGCCTATACCTGTAATAAACAAAAAGGTTTCCCACACACTTATCCCTCGGTATGAGGTTGCACTAGGGAAGGTGATGATCCAACTTACTGCAGAATCAGCAACAAACATTACTTGCCGATACCGATTCACAATTTTGAGGTTGCACCGACATGGCACGAGAATGAAAATCATACATACTTGCTGCAGGTACCTGCTGAGGCATTAATACGTGTGAGTTTCCCATGTGGCCCATAAAACTGTTTTGCACGTTCAACAGCTGTCTGTGAGCCAAACAGTTATGGACTGAGTCTATGGTTAAGGTTACGGGTACTGGTATAACCTTTCCCATGTTACTTAAAACAGTGGCCTATCCAACCCATCCAAAATAGTCATGCATATCTCATACTCATTTACTTGTTTACCAGCCACAATGCAATTTTCATTTAAACCTATGACACGAGTGATATAAGACAGGATGGTCTCATAAGGAAGAATTTTCACCATAGAAAATTGTCTGTATAAGAACTTACCATAATTTTGGTGCTATTGCCCACTCCTAGCTTTCAGGGCATCCCAAATTTGCTTTGCATTTGTGACACCTGTAATTGGAATAGAATAGCTGGCGATATGGTCTAATAAAGAAAGCAGACACAATCTCTATTCTTGGTATTAGTATCGGTGATAGCATTCGCCGAAGAAACTGCAGCTGGAGTGGGATTATCCAGTACGGTTTCCCAGCCATGTTTAATTTAAAGCGTAATATCTTAGGGAAACTACCCTACTGATTGAGCATCATCGTATGGGTAATTGGTTGGAGTACGAAAAAGATTTTGACTCATTAGCGATGAAGAATGCAAAAAAAAACAAACTCTGGAAACAATAGCACTCAATAAATTGGACGTGACGAGGAAAGCTAAAAAAAAGCTGAAGCTGCTTGCAGGCTCGATTTGTTTCTAAATCTTCTGCGGATGTTTGACGAAAGAGTAACATGCAAGAGACAGTCGAAAAAAGAAAGGTGGGCATCTTTACAGCCGGATATGAAAAAAAACAACATTAGGGAAGCTGCAGCTGCTAAGAGAAAAGCTCATGCTAGAGAAAGTAAGGCACAGAGAAAGGAGAGATAAGCAAAAAAAAAAGGGGATTGAGACTTATTGGCGCGTCAACAGCTAGGTCATTAGCACCAACCTCAGTCATAGTGCAATGGAGGGGGTTGCCACTGCACCACAAAGTTCAGAGATATTAAACAAACTCCAAATAAGGCTCTTATCATAGATATGTACCTCCAGCAAAAAATGAAAAGTCCGGACAGGAGTACAGACTTATCACCTAATAGACGCGCAATGTCTCGCGGAAGATGGAAACGGCGACGAACACCATCAAGATGGCGACAATCAATAAGCAAGTGTCAGACCGTAAGTGGCCGTCGTCACCAATAACATTCAGGAGGCACAACCCCCTCAAAAGGAAACAGTGAGTAATCGGGTGTGACCAATGTGTAAACGGGCCAACACTACCTCTTCACAGTAGCTGTGATGACAAGCCGAGTACCATTCCTTGACAATGCCATTAATAGCCCACAATTTATTGCTGCCTTGCCTGTTCCATAAGGCTTGCCCAAAATGCGTGTAACCTCAGACATAGAGCTAGAAAGGCGTCTGAGGGTACAAGGCTGAGTTCCCTTTCAAAAGGACCAGAAAAGGCCTCTTTCACTGCAGAATCAGCATGCTCATTTCCAGCTATTCTAACGTGGTCTGGAACCCAGCATTAAACCATGGTTTTCTGCTGGTCAGCAAACAGGAAAGCAAAGCTTGGACACGTTGTGTCAAGGGCTTCCGAGCTTTGTATTTCACCATAGACTCCAGAGCACTCATGCAATCACTAAAGATGGTGAAATGCATGCTCTGAACGTCAAGGATCTTTTTCACCGCCAAACCGAGTGCCAGAACCTCTGCAGAAAACACAGAATAGCTTGATGGAAGGCGATGAGATACTGTAACTCCCTTATGCATACAAGTACAGTCACGCCAACTTCTGACGTCGACCCATCAGTGAATAGTGGCTGATATCCGGCGTACTGATAACACAGCTGCCGGAGCTCCTGCAAGTACCTTACTGGTAGAGTAAAACCTTTCGGGAGGGACGCCAGAGAAAGAAAAAAATGCCACTTGGGGCAAGCCAAGGGGCCACTGGCATCTCCCCAAGTTTCGAGACGCAGGGTATTTCAAAGGCTATCTCCCAACAGGACTGCTGGAGCCTATCGTGCAAATCACTCTTACCCACCCAGCATCTGCCATTCTTCAAATCTAGTCCAAAAACCTTGGACCAAGCAGGACTGGATCGTATAGCACGCAAATGCACAGCATACTGAATAGCTAGCTGTTGCCGACAAATTGCCAAAGGTGGCTCCGAGGCTTCGGCATAGAGGCTGACCACTGGAGATGTTCGATATGCTCCAGTTTCCAAACTAAGGCCACTGTGATGCACATTGTCCAACGTCTGGATAGTCGAGTCACTAGCTGAACCATTTACCATGCATGCACATTCAAGTTTGCTGCAGACAATGGCTAGGTAGAGGCGCAACATAGCAGTGCGATTGGCACTTCATGAAGTGCCCGACAAAACATGTAAGATGTTAAGTGGCACAAAGCCTTGTCTTTAAGTTGGCGTAAGCTTGGAAGCCAAATTAACCTGGGATTGAATACCAGACCCCAAAAAAGTGGGTGTGGGACTACAGCAATCTGTGCCCGACCCAAGCACAGGCAAGGATCTGGGTGCAGTGTACGTTGACGGCAAAAGTGGACACACACTGTGTTGTCCGGAGAAAACCGGAAACCATTACTGACTGCCCAGCTCTGAACTTTAATTGCTAGCTGCAGCTGCCACTCGCAGGTCTGCATACGAGCTGCCTGAAAGTGCAGGCCGAAGCCATGAACAAACAATGACTGGGGAACAACAGCTTCCTGAGCAATGTGGTTGATCCCAACGGCAATCAAGATGTCACTGAGAATACCTCCTTGAGGCACACCATTCTCCAAAACATAGAGGGGGAAAGAGTCGTCCCAACACGAACGTGAAATGAACGACCCGAGAGGAAAGCTAAAAAACACTGTGGCATCCATCTCCTCAAGCCACAGTTATATAGATTACGGAGAATCCTACAACGCCAGGTCGCATCATAAGCCTTCTCCAAGTCAAAGAAGACTTGAGCCAGATGTTGACTCAGGCGAAAAGCTTCCCTCACACCTGATTCAAGGACAACTAGATGATCGATGTTTGACTGAAACCGTCGAAAGCCACACCGGGATGCAGATAAGAATCCCTGTCATTTCAGCACCCAGACCAACCTCTCACTGACCATCCATTCCATATGTTTACAGACACGGCAAGTCAGAGCAATTAGGCAATAACTAGAAGGAGAAGTCGGGTATTTGCCTGGTTTTACAATCGGGATAACCACTGCTGTCCTCCACTAAGCTGAGATAGAGATCTCTGCCCACACATTGTTGAATATCTCCAGCAAGAACTGCTGCTAATTAACAGGCAGATATATCAACAGCTGATAGTGAACACCATCAGGCTCTGATGAAGAGTTACGTGATTTGACCAAAGCTGAAACGAATTCCTGCCTGGTAAATGGTAAATTGTACTGCTCTAGAGTGTCGGAGCGAAAGTCTAGAGAATGAGCCTTCTCTCTACACTTAATCCCGAGGAAACCAGGATCATAATGGTTATGACTCGAGACCCACGCAAAAGCATAGCATGACAATCAGCGATATCTGGCACAGAAGAGATCACGGCATTCCCTACTCTTAACTGTGACACCGGGAAGGCACATTCCTTCACGAGATTTGCCGCACCTTCCTCCACACGTGTGGAGTAGGTGTGGAACACGTGATCGACGAAACATAAGCAGACCACGAAACACACCTAGCTTTACGGATGACATACCTGGCACTGGCCCGACACCGCTTAAAGGCTATAAAGTTGTCAGTAGTTGGGCTTACCGTAAATGCATGCAATGATCGCCAGCGGGCCCGAATGGCCTGCCCGCAAGCAGGTGTCCATCATGTTTCAGGCACTCACCTTGGCTGTGTGGACATACGTGGGTTGTACTGTTCTGCAGTATGCACGAGCAGCAGCAAGGACCACATCTGTGAAATGAGTTGAAACTTCATCTACACCAGAAAAGTCCTCCACCCCATGCTGAAAGACGGCAGTCTCAGCAAAGGCTGACCACTCACCTCCTTTTAGCGCCCACCTGTCAGGCCTGCAAGCCACAAAATCCCCTAGGGAAGACAACACAATGGGGGATGATCACTCCCATACAGATCGAAACTAACAGCCCAAGTTAAGTTATGGGATGGCTAGTGAGCAAATGGCTAAGTACACAGTTGAACAATTGCCTGTGGCCAGGTTGTCATGGCTCCATCGTTCAAGATGCAAATGGCCCGCTCTGCATCCACTCCTCAAGGATCCTCCCCTTGTTGTCAGTGGTCCCCCTGACTGTTAAAGTCGCCCAGCAAGAGGAAAGGGGCAGGAAGCTGATGGACCATGTCTTCAAGGTAACCAACCCCAAAGACCTCATCCGGTGGTAAATAAAGCGAACTGACTGTAATATCCAATCGGAAAGAAACTCTAACTGCTACAGCCTGAAACTAGTGTGGAGAGGCACACTGGCATGTCATTGAGAGTGGTGAACCAGCACCGCAACCCCACCATTGTCACATGGCACATGGTCGGCATCCAGACGGTAGACAGAGTACCCCGAACAACCAGACTATCCGACGCTTTGAAGCAAGTCTCCTGTAGGCAACAGCACAAAGATCTCCAATGCGCCAAAAGCAGCTGCAAATCTTCTGCATGGGTCCGACAACCTTTCAACTGGGTTAGGACGGTCCAGATTGATTGCACCAACTGCATTATGGGTCCCCTGCCGCGATGCGGCATTGGCAATGCGTGGTAGGGGTAGTCTCCGATTATTCATCATGGCATCATCATTGTCACTTATATCATTGGTAGAGTCTCGGGGTTCATCACCCTGTCTAGGTGATTGGCTCGGCCCACCAAAAGACCAACTGGATGTCGGCGGAAACAATCTAGCATCTAAGAGAATGGACCCAATAATGTCCTCGTAGAAGTCCACGTTGGTGCCTAAGACCATGATCCCGGAAGGGGGTAAAACAATATTATTGTAGTCATAGCCAACGTTAATGTGAGGGAGTGCAATCATGTCGTAGGTTCCTCGCTTCTGCTTGTCGAGGTGTAGGTAGGCTAAGCACCCAAATCTCTTTTGTTTATGAATATGTGGCACATTCCCTGTTCATCTGCTAAGTGGCGTCTCCCCATTCTGGAAAGTAGAGAGGGTCAAATTATTACGAGTATTAACACCCTCTAAAGCTGCATGTGTCCAAAAACACGCGGGTAGGTTAGAATCCTCCAGTAGGGATCTGGCCATTGCCTAAATGCAACCATGGGCCCCCTCAACCAATCCTTTTTGCTGTGGGTTCATCACCATAGTGATGAGGTGAACAATCCCCTTCTCTTGAAAGAACTTGCTGAAGCTGCCGTTACAAAACTCTCCGGCATTGTCCGAGGAAAAATGGGCCAATATGTGTCCTGTTTCATTCTCAAGCTCAAATATCAGGAGTCGCATTGCTTCAAACGTAACATTTTTCTATGTTATTGGGATGCAGAATATGCAGAATGTCTTGAGAATACATCTACAGCTGTACAGAGGTACATGTACACCTCCATACTAGGAATATCAGTAGGTCTGGTCAGGTCCACGTTGATCTGTTCCAATGTCCTCTTAGTGTAAATAGACGGGATTCTCGGGTGTGTCTTGGCCTAAGTCTTAGTCGCAGCACAGACTCGCAAAAGAGCACGGGCTGTCCAAGTAGTTTAGGACCAACGACTGCCCCGGTACGGTAGCTGTGCTTGATTTTCTCCAAAGAGACGTGTCCCATCATATCGGATTTGGGCTATTTTGTACCTCGTACCCAGCGTCTTGAAGGAGGGCTAATGAAACGTAGTTGAACATGGCAACAGGCATGTAGATGACATCCTTTAGCAGTAAAGGTTCACTTAATCATTTGCCTCTTGCATTATGTCCAAACACCCTAACGTCCCCAATCCTATATCCCTTCGAGTTGGTGTGGGAAGTCACAAGGTAGACAGTAATTGGCTTACAAATAGGCAAGATTAACAGATGCGGGGCATGTATTGACTATATTTGAACTCTCTCCACTGTCATACCAGAAAATACAAGTTTCGGGCTTAGGGCGGAGTGGCTTGCTTCGATTTTTCTTTTCAACTGTAGATAAGCCAACGCCCCTTCTTCGGGCTGACCCTCGGACTCAGACCCTTCATTTCTTCGTTGCCTAGAGCCATTTTGCCCGACGCCACCCCCTCCACGGGGGTTCCCTCCACTCGGGGGAGTCCTGGTGACTTGGGTAGACAGACTTTTGGTGCCCATAAACCCAACATACGCAACACCTTGGTCCTACGCAACTGGCACGAGGTATTCTGTCGCAGGAGTCAAATCTGTGATCAGCACTGCAGCAGGTCCAACAAACGCCATTAGCTTTACGGTCACCGTGACCACTGGTGACAGAGTAATCTAGGGGAGCTTGGGCAAACCCAGTAGGAAGGAACTGATTCATTCTGGGGTATAACTGGTAAAGCATAACACCAGGAGCACCCCGCCCCCAATACGCGGGATGAAAGTATGATTTGGCCCGTTGCTCAAGCAGCAATTGTCTATGCCCCAGGGATTGTTGAAGGGTGTGTATGGTTAGGTTGGCATGCTGATAGAGCATTTCCTTCGTAACATAAAACTCCGGGCGGTGCAACCCGTCTAAAATAATAGAACAGACTTCCCGTTCAGTAACTGCCCTTCCAGCGGCGTTTTGGATAAGCCCAATGACATGTGTAATATACGACGGTATGGACTTAGTAGGTTGGATCCTAACCTTGCTGAATTGCCGGTAAAGGTAGTCCGCGTAATTGGGTTGCTGCCTGCCATACCTATTACGGAGGGTATCCCAAATGGTCCGTGCAAATGGTTACCCCTAAACTGAAAGAGGATGGAGGGGGAAATGGTTTGAAGTAAAAAACAAATACATTCTCCATTCTTAATAGATTGGCAGCATTGGCATTAGGTGCACGTGGGGGGTTGTCCAACACAATGCCCCACCCAATCTTTATCTTGAAACCCCCAATCTTAGTAGCCCACGTCTGATAGTTCTCTGTCAAAAATTCCTCCCTCTTGTATCTTGGGGGCGGGGGGCAGAAGCCAACAACTGTGGTAGAGGAGCAAGCATCGGACAATTAAAGTAAGCAATTTAGGCTAGAAAAGGGAAAAGAATACCTTCAATATAAAATACAAAAGGTGAGCAATATGAGGACAAGGTATATGTTCTAGGCACCTTACATTAACTAAGGGAGGGGGTACAACTAATTCCCAACCCCAACATCAGGAAATATTCGGTGAGTATCATTAAAATATCACGGGAATAGTCAGTAAACTTTGGGAGTATTTGGTAAATATCATGGGAGGACTTAATAAGCAACCAAAATACTTAGGTTTACCAAAGAATGTGAATATCCAGGTTAAAATACACAAAAGGGACTTTTAAAGGTGTGATATCAACCCAAACCCAACTCTTTTCACCAAACGTTATGGCACCACTTCGCTTAAATTAAAAATTATGATGTCACAAAAAACACATCTAACTTGAATAAAAGTCGTGATATCTGACCGAAAAGAAAACAACAGTGGGTCGCAAGACACTATGAAATTAATGTACTTCAGGGTAATCCTATCTGATAAATGATCAATTGTGCGAATACCTGGAATTTATTGCCTGCAACTCTCTGGGTCAAAAGGGGTCTTGCTTGCACTAGCAGATATTGTATGCAGAACATGGAGCAAACCATACATAGGCCTATAGGTAAATACGCTGACAGTATCACTTAGATTTAAAGTGTGAAACCAATAAAGTAGCCTCAAGGAGGAAATAATGTAAAGTGAAGGTAAGAACCAAGAAAGTATATAATTAGGCAATGCTCAATAGTCTTAGGTTACCTCTTCACGTAACAGTTCCTCGTTAGGTAAGAGAACTACAGGGAAAAAGTCAAGTTACTTAAAGTTCTTCTGTGACACTCAAGGAGAGGACGGGAGAATAGGCACAGTAACTCTGAAGCACACCAGGTAAGCACACACACTTCTCATGACAGAAGTACCTAAACAGACCGTAACTAAGCAGCCTATTGCCGGAAAGCCCCAAATATTATTTTTTTGCACAACACAAAGGCACTCCAGCAAGCATAAGTACGTATGTACAGGAGGTCTACCTTGGAAGAGCTTTGGCACTACTGGCCGTCTCGTCTGGAAGGAAAGGAAAAAAGTTAGGACACAAGTTGCCTAAAGTACGGTTGTCACCACCTCGTAACACTGTGCAAATGTACATGTCAATCTCCTACTCGTGCAATGGATCTTCACGTGGATGCAAGGATGACGTGGGGCCCAACTGCATATGAGATCCAAATTATATTCAGCCACTTAAGCAGGGATACAATCGTAACCGCATACGAGGTGTAAAAAAAATAAGCAGAAGCCTAACCTAAGACTGCATACGAGCCTTATTAGGTTTTCCCTATCAAAATAATTAGGCACTCTAACAAGGTAGAATACTACAAATGGGTTACAAGGAATGGGATGATAGAGGACTGTTATAACCGGATACGTAATAAATTACGGTAAATCGTAAGCAGTAACTTGATCAAGTCAGGGAAATTTAGGTATAAAAAGCAAATCAGTAACATTATTCCATAAAACGGAATTATGCATCGTCTGCCCGCACAGTAAGCTAAGATGTATTGGGGGAAAACATTTCCACATTAATCTCTAGACTATTCGGGCTATCTTCACCTACCACTACTAACGCAAATTGTAGCGTTTTTAAGCTAACAAATACCACAACTCGGGAGGGGTTAAAAGTGACGCACGTGTGGAAAGTAGCTACATCACACAAGTAAAGTAGCGTTAATACGTTGTGAATGTCCCCAAATTATGTTTATTCAAACGTTCCAAACATCATGCAATAGTTGCAAACTCTAAACTCGATGCCGCTAATTGCTTTCAAATGGGTGACTCAATTAAATCACGGGTGTAACTGTTCACTGGAGCGTAGTAAATGTATCTGTCTGTTAGCAAACTGAGCGTTAGAGTAGCCACGATAATGTCACAAAGGGCTTTACAAGCACGTGAACTGCTACCAAACTGTGATGCAAGTGATGCACGGAGTAAATCCCTAAAGCGGGTATCAACTTACACCTACAATTTTGCCCGGTACTATCGAGTGCATTATCCCCTCTTACCCAACTCGAGGAGGAAGTAGCACTGCCGAACCCGACAATGGACCCAGTGCAGCAGGGACAATACAACGCAACCTAACCTAATGATAACTTGGCGTAGTGGCAAGAAACATGTTTTTCTAAAACGTAACGGTGACAATGCCGGAAAGTACTTTAGGTTAGAGCCCTTCTTTAACTCCCGGACTGTCCTTTCACAGGTTGGATAAAAGGCATGGATCGAACTAAAGCCTACAGCTCTATTGTAAATAACACCCAACATCGGAATAGGCGTTCACTATTATGGGTTTAATTGGAAACATTATATGTCATCACAGTTGCAGTTACAAGATAGATGTTGCGGTATTTGGAAAAACATTCTCCCTAAAGGGACATGGGTGATGTTCGATCGCTAATAATGGCGGCATTACAGAAAGGGTTAAACAGTCCTAAACAGTTTACATGTTACTGAACTTACCTGTGAAGAGCGTAATATCCTTCTAGCGGCTTTACAGTGATTTTTAACATGATTTATCCCCTGTTACATGATAAGGTTGTAATTCCGTGGTCACAGGACAAAATAAGACCGTGACTGGTATGCTATCGGAAAACCGATCTTCCCCGAACAGCTCCACAAGAACATTGCGTCACTAAAGACGTGCACAACAATAGGAGGAAGAGTGACAACATGCTCAGGCATCTAAACAATGGGCCAGCCAACTATTATACGTACAAAACTATGGGCAAAGCCCGGGGAAATGGGAGGAAGTACAGAAATACAAGTCATGGTGAGGGAAAACGTCACACATGATGCTGGTCGACATGCACTGGGCATGAACCCAGGCAAGGCAAAAGTCTCCTTGCCTGATCATCGTTGGCAACCTCCACAAGGTATCCCCCAGCATGGAGCTGAGAGACATCCTTAGGGTCAGACCCACAGATACCTTTTAAGGCTTTGTGTACCACAAAAGAACCGAGTGTAACATCTCTGCCCTCACCAGTCACCACCAGGAACTGAAGGACTTGGTCCCGACTTTTACTAAAGTCTTGTAACTGGGCACTAGGCCCAACCATCTCAGGTTCCCTCCTCTGGCGCTTGTTAGTGTGGCGAAGAGAGGAAAAATTTTGGGAAGAAGTGGGCAAGAATTTGCCACAGAGAGCAAGAAAAGGTCGCGGCGGTGGTCCCAATAAAAGAAAACCCCTCGCGACACTCAGGTGATGCAGGGCAGGAAGCCACATACCCAGGGCCCTGCACCAGGCAGGTAACACCACCATGTATCTCGGTGAGGTGGCAGCCTAAGCATGCCAAGAGGCAAGGCCACCAAGGAAGCCGGACACACTACCTCCCTCGACAACTCAAACAATTCGGGTCTTTTATGCAGATGGATAGAGCACAAAGCCGCCTCCCCATATAGACAGGACCCATATGGTCATATTCGGTTGACCTCAGGCCGGCTTGCCTAGACCCCCCCGTCCTTCGGAATAAGGTGCACACAGCCAACATGTTGGGAAATGAGAATGAAAAGCCCAATGGCCAGAATGGGCAAATCGGAATCAAACCCAAAAGGGGATTCAAACCGCCAAACATCCTCTAAACAGCCACTCCGAGCCCAGTTTGTCTGGATGTCTCTTCGCCTCTTTCCGACTGGTGCTTCCCCACTAGGGCTGGAGTTACCCCCCCCCCCCCCCGGCCGTACACACCATGAGCACATTTGCAAACCGTAGTGTTGGGGCCGCTAGCCTTAAAGACGAACCAAAACCCCTCTGTTATGGAGACCCTGGGCGCACTAGCAAACCGTGATCTTGGGTTCCTTTTTAGTAGCCTTCTACGACACAGTGGGGTTATTCTACCCCCAGCCCACAGGGGAAGCAAAAAAAAACTTCTGCCAAAAGAAAAAAGGAGCAGAGTGAAACAATTGAGAAAAAAGCAAGATAATCGTAACTTATTCTGTTGTAGCGCTCATATATATACATACACACTATATTGTATTGACAGGGTTCGTCGCATGCAGCATGATTGGTTCCGGGGCTTCGCATTGGCACGTCGGTTGGAGCTGCCAAGAGAGGCTCCCGCCGTTTGGTCATTGGTCCCGGTGCGTTGGTGCGGTTCCGGTACTCCTTCTGCCTGCGGCGCCGTCTCCTGGCGACACTCAGCTGGAACTACTCCGTCCTCCCTTTCCCAGCAAGAACCATATTATAATCTTTGGCCTTTAATAATGTATGTTACTACAACTGATTGTCTAAATCTGATGTATTTTATGTTTTTATTCATGTAACAATACTTGATGTATCCCATATGCTCATGCCAATTGTTACCTGTCCTAAACGACCAACTTAGGGGTAGTAACTAAGTGAAGCCTTTTCTGGCATTCCAATCATCAACCCAAGCATTCCACATGTGAACCATTTTCGGCCAACTTCATTAGAATAGCTTCTTCCCCCATTTAGATTATTTATTTAGGGACATTTATCACAATTCACCACCATACTTTTTTAGGCTGTACCAGTTGGCAGGCGAGCAATCAACACCGAAAAAAATCATTAAACCTGGACCAAAATGGCATAAAGGTAACTTGTGACTCAGTCTCGTCCCTAACTTAAGCTAATCCACTGTGTCAACCAGCTAATCATTACCATCCGGGAGTATTTTTGGTGCATCGGTGGTTCAGTGGTAGAATGCTCGCTTGCCACGTGGGCGGCCCGGGTTCGATTCCCGGCCGATGCACCAAAAATACTCCCTGTATCAACGGATGGTAATTATTAGCTGGTTGACACAGTGGATTAGCTTAAGTTAGGGACGAGACTGAGTCACAAGTTACCTTTACGCCATTTTGGTCCAGGTTTAATGATTTTTTTCGGTGTTGATTGCTCGCCTGCCAACTGGTACAGCCTAAAAAGGTATGGTGGTGAATTGTGACTAAATGTCCCTAAATAAATAATCTAAATGGGGGAAGAAACGATTCTAATGAAGTTTGCCGAAAATGGTTCACATGTGGAATGCTTGGGGTTGATGATTGGAGTGCCAGAAAAGGCTTCACTTACTTACTACCCCTAAGTTGCTCGTTTAGGGCAGGTAACAATTGGCATGAGCATATGGGATACATCAAGTATTGTTACATGAATAGAAACATAAAATACATCAGATTTAGACAATCAGTTGTAGTAACATACATTATTAAAGGCCAAAGATTATAATATGGTTCTTGCTGGGAAAGGGAGGACGGAGTGGTTCCAGCCGAGTGTCGCCAGGAGACGGCGCCGCAGGCAGAAGGAGTACCGGAACCGCACCGACGCACCGGGACCAATGACCAAAGGGCGGGAGCCTCTCTTGGCAGCTCCAACCGACGTGCCGATGCGAAGCCCCGGAACCAATCATGCTGCATGCGACAAACCCTGTCGATACAATATTCAAATATATACAACTGGAAAAAAATTTAACTCGTTCAATATTTATATACCTTGTGAGGGGGGGACGGGGGAATGGCAGCTGTTGCTTACAGGATGATTTAAATGTTTTAGGTTGCTTGAAATAAAATAATGAGGTTGAAGGTTTACAGAATGTAATGGATGTATTAATATCTAACACAAAAATTTCATAATTACACACAATTCTGTGATACAGCCTAGTTTCAAGAAATATTTATAACATGAATTATCGAAAATGCGTAATAAATTAAAAATTATTGACTTGCGTCTTAAAACATTAAAACATTCAATCTGTTAAAAGGTATGCGATGTTATAATTAGCGGAGCGAGCGAGCGAAGCATTGCCTATAACGGACACAAAATTGCAAAATATTGATTGTTGGTCCGTTGGTTGGTTGCACTTTTTTAGTTTGGGTGGAGCCCAAACACCGGTCGGATTGGAACGAAATTTGGTACATTGCTTTATATCCCCAAAAGTATTGCTGAACCCAAATTTGCCGCAAATCAAACAATTATTATAGAAGAAAGTACAATATTTTCAAATTTATTTCTAACAACTCACCATTGTAAATTTGGAATCCTGTATAGTTAAAGAATTTCGACGAAGCATACACCATGCTGGTGGTAGTCAAGTAAAATTAAAAAAAAAAACGGCAAATTAAATTTTGGTTGCTTATTCTAGCTAATAACCTTTTTCGACGTTGGCCTAACTCAATGAAATCATAAAATTTGTTCGTTGCATTTAACCACTATCAGAAGAAACGCAACCATAAAAAACAAAAGGATTCCATTAACAAAAGGATTCCATATTACTTTCATTTGAAAAAAAGAATGCTTGGAGAAATTCAGTTCAGCACGGTGACGAAAGTGGCATTTACAATAGTGATGGGAATCTTGAATATGACATCTAATATCGTCGTATCATGGCATAGTGATATATATAAAACGAATGTTTAGAGCACACAACGTATTTACACCAAAGCACGAAATGATAATATGCCTGCCTCTCATAGTTTAAAGATTCCTCATTGCCACGGTAATGTGAAATCTCGGAACCAAAACCGTGTTGCATGGAAGAATAGAACTTACTCTCGACCCAATGTTCTTAGTTGCTTCTTACGAAATTAGATCAGAGGTAAACATTAGGCCTAAATGCTAAAAATTAAGCCTAAAACCTAAAAGTAGGCCTAAAAGCTAACACATTTTTAACCCACAATTGTGATGGTTATTGCGATGATTATAGAAATCGCTGTTGCAGTGTGGAGTAGAGGTGTGAGACTCAATATTTTCGTTGCTGGTGGTGTTTAGTTTTACACCAGAGGCAGTATTGTCAACCGTCTTAATTTTTTTCTTATTGTTAAAAACTATCGTACTGATGATTGTTTGGCTTGCAGTTAATATGCCTTTATTATTCATATTTTAATATACAGACTACATTTTGCACAGCAGTTCCTATAAACAATTTTTTTTACTCGGCAGCAATAACCCACATCTTTAGTGTGGGCTGTGAAAAAAGGCTACAAATAGCAAAACTGAAAGTTAATGTTGGAGCAAACGAAAGCTTGTTAACGCAAATTTGACAAGTAGCATAGACCTATATTAAAAAAAAAGCTAAAATAAGAAAAAGGCCAGCAAAGACCAGCAGTACATCACACCAAAAGGCTAAGACGCCAACGTAGCTAGGTGAGTATTGCACCACGATTTTCAAGGAGCATTAACAAATGTAGTATCGTCATTAAAATAAAAACTAAATATAAGTTTGAGTCTGTTCGCTCCGTCTACAATAGGCCCAAAGCCTGTTTCCTAGTTTATGTGGCTTATTAGTTCTCGCATTCGAAGACCAGTTATGCTACCCCAAGGACGTACAGGTTGGTACGAAAAATACACGCCACTGCTGAAACTGAAGGCGATCTTCGTAAAATATGAACGTTGAACAAGACTTAATATAACAGATAAGCTCCAATTCATAAATTATTTCTTAACTCACATTGCAGTACGGAATACTGTTTCCACATATGAGGGGTACACTGAAGACAAAACAGACTCAACAAAAGACACCTATTAGTAAAATATAGACTGGGCAACAAAGCATTTTTTTTAAACCAAAAATCTATTTATTGAATATATACATGATGATTGCACAATGCACAACCTTAATGATTGAAGAAAAAATAATGGATTATTCTTGATTACTCTTCATATTCTTGATTAACATGTAAGGCGTTTGCAAAATGAATTGTTCGCAATTTAAGCTGACCGCAATAAAACTCCTTAAGAAACCAATTGTCTAAATATCTTAACTCAGTTCAAATTATTTTGTTTCAGTCTTGGCATTCAGTCTAGTCTTTCCTTTTGAATGCAAGGCCATCAAAATGTGAAATATGACGTCAAACTTGGAAACAAAATGACAGCACAAGCAGGTCGTCTGCCGACAAATGAGGAACTCAGAGGAATAGGTGTCAGGTGACCACCTCCTCAAAAAGAGAGCCGTACTTTGGATTCTCGACCAAAGATGTTGAACACCAGTTAATTTTCTCTAATTCAGCTGCATCAGTAATATTTATAAAGCCTACGTTATCACTGAATGCGGAGTGCACAAGCGCAGAAACTTTAAACAAATTAACATATAGGAACCTTACAAATTTAAACTGTACAGGAGAATAATTCACAAGTGCACATTATAAAATAATTAGTTGCAGTAAACAATAACACATTACAAATTTTAAACTTATAATTTAGTTTTAAGTTAATTATAACCTTAATTTAAACTAAAAAAAGTAGCATCGCCTAATCTTTCACAAGAATGATGTCACATGATGTAGGGTAATGCAAGAGCTCCAGTTAATTTCGTTTAATGCAAGGTGCACCCAATAAATAATCCCACAACGTTAACATGTCAACATCAATAAACCTTCTCCATACCCCACTTTTCGGCAGATATCCAAAGCAAAATTTTATGAATAATAAAAAAATGTGAAACAACTAACATAATTCCCACTAAACTTTTACAATATCAAAAATTAGTGTCCAAGCATTAGGGGAATATAAAGTTACTAAAATAAAAGTAACACGTAGTGCAAAATGGAGTAAACCTTATCGGAAATTTCAAGTAGGACATTCAAGTCTAAATATAAAGCCTATGAAAAATACGAAAAATACCCAATACTTACCAGAAACTCACCAAACTCAAGTAAATTCGGATGGAAGATTCAAGTCCAGGTCTCTGAGACTTAGCTTACCCCACTAAACCCATAAAATATATTAGCCGTTTTAAAACGTGCAATATTTAGTGCAAAATTCGCAAAACTTGAGTAAATCCGGACCAAAAACTCAAAACCAGGTCAAACTCGACAGCGTAAATACGCAAAACTTGGTACAAACTCTACCAATTTCAAGTATAGGACTGAAATTCAAGTTTAACATCGAGATAGTTCGGAGTGACATCACTAAAGTAAACCTTGATGTAATGAGATAACGTGACTTCCGTTTGGTAGAGCACACATTTACGTTACTTCCGGTTAGTAGAGTAAACTAGATATCAAGAAATGGCGTGAAATCCGGTCAATAGAGTAAACTTTGACATCACTTCCAGGCAGTAGAGTAAACCTTGACGTAATTTCAGTTTAGCAGAGTGTTGATGTTAGGAGATCACGCGACTTCTGGTCAATAGGTTAAAGCTTGACATCGTAGTGACGTCACTTAAGATAAGATAAGATGAAGTTTATTTGCACAATAAGCAAAAGGGAGCAGGGAAGGACAAGCCTCTAACACCCGTCCACAAAGTTATAAAGTAACAAAAAACAAGAACAAAAATACATTACCGAAAAATACACACAATAGAGGCCTTTATGGTACCTTTACTTTTTTGCCCGACTTTCTCCGCCCCCTCCCCCCGAAAAAATTCCTAGCTACGGTCCTGGTCGCGGATTTTTTTTTTCAAAATATAAGTCTTCTCAAGAAAGACAAGAGGGACTTAATACTTACACAATTACAATTTCATTAAAAAAATATATAAATCAGAAGTATTTTTTGGTGTCAGAAGCCGTCATTTTATGCACTGAAATGGTACCGATTTTGTTTATTTTTTTTCCAGTCCGTTTCCCTACCCCCCCCCCAGAAAAAAATTCCTAGCTACGGCCCTGATCATGGATTTTTCGTTTTATTGCAAAATATAGTTCTTTTTTCCCCCCTATTTTTACGTATTTCAAGTCAGTAAAAGATTCCACAATTTATATAACTTTCAGCTGAGGAAACAACAAAACAAACCTGGGTTACTACGATTAAAATATTATTTTCTTTGAGAATGCTGTATTTTTATTTAATGTCTAGCACCTTGGTTCGCAACGAGTTTAAATTTGGTAAAAGTATTCTAATGTAACCTTGAACGTTGCATTAACAAGACCCAAGAATCTATAATTGGATTTTGTTTGCGTCTGGCATTGCTATTTTTGAAGTTGAAATTAATGAGCCAGATTTTTTATTTTACTTTTATCGAAAATTTGAAAAGATATGGAAGAAATGTGCGTTGCGAACGCTTGCACAGTAGAACAGTGTTGAACTTACCAAGATGGCGGGCACGCGACTTTCCCTTTGCCAACTGGATTCAGCAGGTAACGCGTAGCCGGGATGTCATGCCAGTTCCATCTCTTTTCTTTCCTCCATCGGAAAAACCTAAAATAAAAGATGTTACAGGCAGTAATACATTGACCGAGCTGTAGCGCTTAAATTGATGGATACACAGTGATAAGCGAGCAAGTGCGCCGAAGTTCCCATCAACAAATTAATGGTTTAAATAAAGTACCTACACAAGAATCTAGCCAAGCAAATATTCTTCAAATGACTTTTAAAAGCGGCGAGGCTACCTGACTCGACCACTGATATTAGTAACTACATGATTACAAAAAAAAATAATTTTTTTTAGTATTTGTTAGAGATTGCTGTACTACGAGTTTCCATGGATGGCCTCTACTATAGCTGTCGACTCGCCATTAAGCCTCATCTCCCCCCCCCCTCTACTATAATTTCCAGGTTGGAGTTCAAAGAAGAGTAACGAGTCCACCTTCAAATTGCTAGGTAGCAAAAGGTATGTAAGACACAAATCTGCCCTCAGCTTTCTCAGTTCAATCGATTCGATACCCAGAAACCTAAGGCAATTACCATAAGTCCCTAAAAACCTTTCAGATTTTTCTAAACTAAGTTGAACTGATTCGACAAGATCAAAATCCATTAAAACATAAGGTGGCCAAACAGGACTCGTATATTCTAGCAATGGTCTCACATACACTTTAAAAGCCCAAACTAGAGTAGTTGGGTCACCTGAGCGAAAGTACCTTCTTATGATAGCAGCACGCTGTCTGGCTGTTTTAACGATTTTGTTACAATGTGCAGTAAAACACAGGTCATTTGTTATTCAAATGCCAGGATCTTTGATGACCGATGTAACAAGCAGACTTTTGTCGCCAGATAGAAAGTAATTCAAAGATATGTTATTCTTGGCAAAATGGACAACATCACATTTTGTGTTCTGTTAAAGCAAGTTGCCAGTCGTTGGACCAGGATTGTCGGTTATTAAGTTCGATTTGAAAATTGTTGTAAGTAGATTCATCAACCACAGCACCGAATTGACTTACATCATCGAAATTTATTTAGAGCGATGTCGCTGTTAGAAGATTTTAATAAAGATAATAAAAAGTAATGGTCCCAGGACAGATCCTTGTGGGACGCCACTGGTGACTGTTATAAGAGAGGATCTTTCATCATCAAGTTCAACCCAGTGTTTCCTACCAACTAAAAAGTCCCTGAGCCAATTAAATAACTTACCACAAAACCCATAAATGGGTAATTTCATAAATTTTTCGTGACTAACTGACTCGAAGGCTTTAACGTTATTCAGATAGATTACATCTACAGGGGTACATTGGTCACTATGTATGTGAGGCCCAAAAATGTAAGGTGCACAGTAGCTGAGTGCAGGTGGATCGTCCTTTGACACAACCAAATTGATTAATAAATGACAGATTATTTCTGTCAATGTGGTCTACCATTTCCTGTTTAATGATTGTTTCAATTATTTTACAAGAAACACAAATCAGGACAGTGGGGCAATAGTTAGAAGGGTCAGATGTTTCACCCTATTTAAAAATCGGAGATTTTTTTCCTGATTTTCACAGAGTAGGTAATACACCTGTTTTAATGGACAACTCACAAATCCAGGAAAGTGGTACACAAACTTCGTGCTTGATTTCTTTTAGCAAGAAGGCCGATAGACCATCTGGGCCAACTGCAAGACTCGGTTTGATTTTAAGAAGAGCATTCAACACTTTTTCTGCAGTAATATTCCCAACTGTGCATTCCGGGGTGTTGAACCAGAACGTTATGTCTGGCTTGGAACCTTTATCAATTGTAAAGGTTTTTCTAAATTCGTTCGCAAAAATATTAGCTTTATCGTTTATGTCAGGAATTGATTTAGGTCCTGTTTTAAGCGGTGGAAGAGTACGGCACCTACCAGATTTAGTTTTAACAAACTTATATAAGCTGGTTAAATTTCTTTTTTTAATAAGATTTTGTTCGGTCTCAAATTCAAATTTACGGACTGCATTGGAATATAAATCTTTGCAAATATTAAAAGTTTTTAAATTCGCTATAGTCCTAACGAGTCTATAAATTCTCCATAGCTTTAACCGGACTCATTTTTTAATACATAGTGGAATATAATCTTTTGAGCATTTTCTGTGGTTTATGGTACTATTATGTGATGGTTTCACTAACAAACTGATACAGTCTAATATAAGCCAAACGAAATGTTCAAAGATTTGATTCATACATGGGCAGTAGGCACTCTGGCCATGGGACAAATCTACGTTTATATCTTAACTATCATAATCCATGGGGTGCGGAGTCAAGTTGGTTTCATGATGCACATGCACATGTTTTGCACCTGCAACCCGAAAAGCAACAATATGGTGGTCACTACCACCAAGGATAGCAGGAACATAATGTTAAAGACCATTCGGTCGTCGGCTACCAAAATGAGGTCTAAAATGTTAGGGCCCCGTGTTGGTTCAGTTACAGTTTGTGGTAGCCCTAACTCGGAGATAAAGTCTAGAAAGAGTTTTCCATTTTTGCGGCTTGCAGAAGGAAAATTCCAATTTACCTATGACATGTTAAAGTCATCAAGTGCGATCGTATCCAAAGAGATCGAATGGAAAAAGAATTTGACGTCAGAACACATGGACTCAGTTCGAGTCTAATTATACTTATCTAGTAAATAACCTAGAAGAATACACCGAATACTTCTGGTCAATGCGTTAAAGCATGACATCATAACATCACGTGGTTTCCGGTCAATACTGTACATCTTGACGTCACTTCTCGTCAAAATCTTCGCGCTAAAATTCCTAGTTTCCACCATGAGGGGAGGTAGCAAAAGGCATATTTTACACCATCGTTCAGGAGGAGAGCAGGTGGAAGTACCTACGACGTGTAGCCAAACACAAAATGCACAGCAAAATTTGAGGTAATCAAATACAAGAATACATTGGGTGCAACATGTAGCTAAATACAAATGTACATTGTGCTATTGGGGGTGTCCAACCCCTTATCATGTTTCCCAGCTACTATGTAATTTATCGCATTTCTTGTTCAGAACCTGCAAGCACAGCTGCTTATGTAGGAGAAACTCAACAAAAACTTCGGGAAAGTCTCAGAAGCCATAAATCAAATGTTAAATTTAATGTCACTACCAACTGTTTGGTTCACCACAGAATTAAAATAAGTAATTTCCCAAACCAGATACAAACATCGTTCACCCCTGACCTGGCTAAGACTCAATATTGTTTACTGATAACAGCTGAGATCCAGACTACACACTCCAATTGCACCTGAGATCCAAACTACACACTCCAATTGCCATATATCTGCGTATATATTTGCAGGGTCCGAAAGGGTATCCATTTTTCCCTTCTGCATTTGCACAATGAAGTTGGTTTGCTACTGCAACGCATTGTTAATTTTTGTCCTGTGCACTTACTGGCTTTGTTTTTTTTCTTAATAATAATACAATAATTATTAAATAATCAAGAAATCTTTAATTTAGTTTCACTGAAAGGCCCAATTACATATGCCACCAAAAGCAGCCACTACTAATTACTGTAGGATTTGTCAGTCATAATTTAATTGGTCATAGGATCTCACAACAGAAACTACTATTTCACAATAATTCTGTGTCTCGCAAATGGGTTCTAGCAAGTAAGAAATACGATAATTAAATGAATCCAGAAATTGTGGCGGAAGAGAAGAAACGTTCAACTTGAAGTAAACAGATGCACTCTGGGTTATTTTACTTGGAGTATCACGATTTATGTTCCTAAACTGTCTTCAAAAGCCACACTCCAAAAAAATTAGGTGATTTACACATGAAGTGTTTTCATGAAGTCTAGTAGGCCTACTGCAGCCTACATACAATAAGAAACACGATATTCGTACAAACCGTGTAATCTGATGTGCATTCATCAGCTTAGCATATTCCTCAACCTTTACACATCCGGTTAAAAAAGTAGTTATATTTCCTCTAGATTAAGATGGCGGGTGCTGCAACTTGCATCCTTATCTTCGCAGGCCTGGTAACAATAACAGCTGTAGGTAAGTATACCAAAGCAGAATATAAATGATACAACAAATATGTTTTGTGTAGGAAACATTTTTTTTGAATTTGTCAGTTCGGTGCTAGTTTTAATTAATCTTTAGCTCTGATTTAGTTTGGGGGAAGGGGGATGATAACATACTAATACAGGTTGCTTTGGTTAATTGCGATTCCATTACGTTCTAAATTTTTAAATATATTGAAAGGAATCTAAAGTTTATTTTTAGTACAGTTAGCGTCAAGTAATACCAATATTTCCATATGACCTGTTGCATAAAGCGAGATTGTTGCAACTATGAATTTAGGGAACATGCTAGAAAATTTTCCCGGATTAGCTTAACACCATCTAGTACTGGTCAAGCACACAGAACATTAATAAGTTTAACAAATTCCACACGGTTTAAAGAATGAGCCTCGTGCTGCAATCACGAAAAGTAGGGCTATTGTAAGTTTGATGCTGCTTGGTCGTTTGATGCGATTTAAATCCTATCGTTAAAAAAAGTGGTGTGTCAAAAGCAAAGTGCACAGGTCTGAATTTACTGCAAAAGCAGTAATACCGACTTTAAAATGAGGAAGGTGGCTTCAAGGCACAGAAGACAAAACACCGTAAACAAATGCATTCCTTACACATGTATGGTCTTTGCCTGTTTTATGCCTTGAAGACGTCTTCTATTGTGATGAAGCCTGTGGTAATTTACTTGTGATTTTCGACCATGCTTTTTTTCTGTAATCATGTCTATATGAAGTTAAGAAGTTAGCCCCTGACTGGCAATGAAGGAACCACGGCACACATAATGTTAATGAAAAAAATTTCAGCAGTTATTTCTGCCTTGTTTACTTAAATACATTTAAACAAAACAACAACGCAGCCACGAATTTCTTGGCTGTCCTAGAAATTCGTGGCTGCGTTGGTGTGTTTTGTTTAATTTGTTTTATTTAACAAGGCAGAAATAAGCTGCTGAAATTTTGTGTGATAACTATGTGTACCGTGGTTCCTTCATTGCCAGTCAGGGGCTAACTTCTTAACTTCTATTCACGACCACGAAGCCAAGTTTCGTTTCTTCAATGTCTACATGATTCTTTCCAACAATGTTTTAAAATCAAGAATATATAAGTTTGTATTTATTTTTGAACTGACGCTGACCTGCATGCCTACGTGATTCCATCTGATAACCTTAACCACTGTACTGTTAGCGCTAATGATCTAGCTGTCGACACGCCATTAAGCCTCAGCCCCTTCCCCTTCCATCTGATAATGTTTTTAAGTATATTCGTTTTAGTTTGTATTTCTAATTTGACACCAGTGAGGACGAACAAGAAGAGGGATTTCAAACTGGCAATTTCATCTAGTCTCTTAGAATGGTTCACTTTATTTCAAATCAGTTTTGTCAGAGGGAATACAGGGATAAAATAATGAATCATTGGCTGAGCACATTGTGGCCGTAATACTCTTACTGAATTTGTATTTTATTTTTTTCCATAGATGTTCTTTTTTTTATCAATTTTAAACACGATGATGTTTTCAAGTTTGTTCTCATTTGGTTGAAATTTCATCAAAAGAACGGTTTGGTGAAACAAACTCACGAGTTCGAATATAAAATTACTAACTAAAATATTTTAGGGGTGGGAACTAAAATATTCGAATGGATCGTCAAAGCACTTCCCTGTGAAGAACTTTAGCAGAAAATTTATCTTTGAATACAGAAATTAAACCACGGTACTCAATCTCGGCCGAGTAATTGTAATCTTTTTAGGTCAATTCTATACCTACTAACAACAAATAATATTCGATTTTGAATATTCCGTAACGTAAAATGGGCGTGGGATAACCGTCATGACACGGACAATGAGAACATGACAAAGCTGCAAAAATCAATTTTGTTCACTGTTTTTTTTTTTGGTGTATTTTTACAAATAACCTTATTGTTAAACGCTGTATCATGCCAGCCATAACCGCACACACTGTATAGACTGAGCTTCCTGCCCTGGCAAGAAAAAATAGCCACGACACGTTTGTGCATTTCCAGGTAACATGCTGCTCTTCTGAAGAACTTTGACCAGTTCAAACGGTCTAAAACAATACAATAAACAACACGTTCCAATTTATCCATTTGTTCAGTAAACTGAATCCTAAACAGTCGCAGGTTAACTGTGCATGAAAAGCTGCAGTTAAACAATACAAGGTACCATTTTTTTAAACGTTGTGTGAAATAAGTTTTAGGTAAAGAAGGAAACTGTACTGCATTCGGGTGAAATGTTATGTGTTATGGGTGTGACAATCAACTCCGTAAACCACAGCATGTAACTCCGTTGTGAAAAGATGACTTAATACCTCAGCAAGTGCAGCAAATTACAGCCTAAACACACTGGGCCACTGGTCTCGTACAATGGATTACCTCAGGTGCCGACCCACTATTGAAATGTCGCCATCACCTGTTAATGATAATAAGTCCAATGTTAAGCATTTAGCCGCACAATTATTAACTTAATGCCCGTAAAGGCCCATTGTCTAATGCATCGATGATGGTAAAGTATGAGTGGTTTCTGGTCTCAAGGGCAGATGTGAAATTTTCGCACCATATCTAATTATACCACAGTGAATTTTCGCTAATCTTTGTAAGTTTCTGCAGGTGAGTCATTGATTTAGACAATGTCATGTAACTGGGTTTTAAACTAGGTTAGTTTTGATCTAGGCTGCAATTAGTCAGAATTGACCAAGGAGCAACAACAGCAAAAATTACACAACGGACTCCGAAAAATGTACAAGAAAATGAAAAGGCAATTCAGGAACAATCAAACACGAAGGTAGGCATAAAACAAATTCACAAAATCCCATTCCCAAAATAGAGAAAGCAGCAGCACGCACTTTGTACTTGAAAAGTAAAGGCAAAATCCCCCACAAAGGCGTGCACAGTCGACGAAAACACTTACAGCACACTAATGTATTCGTCGAGGGAGGCACTGGTAGGGATGGTGTTCATGATTGAAGCAGCGTTCCCCCGTTGATCAGCCACCCCGATACGTTGGAGAAGGAAAGCAGTAGACCTCTTCTCTCCAGTGGCCCTGGAAATCCTGCGACCGATGTCATGGATCAGGCCCAGGCCATCCCGACCAAAGGACCCCAGAGTCTCAACAGCCACAGGGCAAAAGAAGTACCAGTTGTCCAAGTAATCGTACTTGGCTTTCTTCTTGGCTTCGGCGGCGGAAGCGGCGCTCAAAGGCTCTACGGAAGTGTGGTTGAGATAAGATGGTGCCAGGGTGTCGGTACAGGTGAAATCCTAAACCAACTGACGGCCGCCAGCCCATGGGATCAAAGAAATACCATCCAGACGCTTACCATTGTCCCGGTCGAGGCCAACATGTGACAGCTGGGCTGGGATCCCAACAGACACAAGTGCATGCTTGATGAGGTCGTTGACGGCGGTGTGGCGAGACAAGCGACCAGCACTTCTCTTGCAACTCAATCCATGGGTGCCAGAAGAGTCGACGACGGCTCCGCACGGACACACGTGAGGTTCGCAGATACGGCAACCCAAGCGAAGAGTGACGGCAATCCTAAAGGCACCGTCGTCCAGAAGTGTGCCAAGGTGGGGGGATGGAAGGGCCTGGAGCCAAGCGCCGAATTCCTTGGAAGAAAACCCCAATGAGACGGGCCTTTTGGTTTAGATTGGCAGCCCGCCGATGGAGTGACCTACACAAAACATCGGTGCCAGGACAATCCCATTCACGTTGAATGGCCTTAGCATTTCCCGTTAGAGGAGTAGCTTCAGTCAGCTTGGACCAAGCAGAAATTCTCTCGGAGAATACGGGGTCGAGCCCGTTCCTGCAGAAGTCGGGCAGGATATTGTCAACAAGCTGCGACACGGAAAATGAAGAGGAGAAAAAAGCCGGCAGGGACAGATGCAATGCACGACGAACGCCCAATGGGCACATCGTAAGACGTAAGAGAGTTTGGAGAAGGCCAGAGAGTTCTTCAGCAAGAAAAAAGCACAGTGAGCTGACAGATGCTGCAGTCTACCAGCTATTACAGTGAGGGCCTCGGTCTTGGAGTCCAAACAGGCTCTGATGGCATCATTACAGAGAGGGGCTCCCAAAAGCGTTGACTCGGCAGGGGGTACAATACGGATACCAGGGGCGACCCGTTTAAACCTGTTGGAGATGGTAGCTTCCTCTTCTGAAGATGCATTAAGAAAAGAAACAGCAGCGCACTGAAGGAGCATATTTTGTCTTCTTATCTAACGATTTCAACATCTCACTCCTCAGTTAACAATAGCAACGATGGTCTCTGTAACAGGGTGATTTGAACGCTCTAGCTAGAGGCTATACTGAATCGAGGGACGAGACCCCGCATCCTTGGGTAGGGGGGATGAGTCTCATCTATCTTCTCAACAATGGTCGAACAAAGATTCACACAACATTGCATTAATTTGTAAATTAGTTACTGACTAAAGTTTTTACTGAAGTACGGTGCCGGCATGAAGACGGACTTCTTCCTTGCTGCAAATAAACTAACTAATTAGTTTCTTTTTTGTTTTCTGGAATAAGCAAGCAGTCAAAATTCAATAACAAAAAATATTTAAATTCAAGCTCTGGATGCAATCCAAGGTATCGTTACTGACAGCATTGTTATTCAGTGTTTGGTGAAGGGGTTTTCATCGTTACGTTTTTGTTGCTAGAACGGTAATGGGCTCATCAGAATCAAGCAATAGTGCTATGGACACGAACAATTTTTAATGGTTGTTGTCATAGGGGACTATTTGTCGTAGTTTTCGCTGCTTTTACCACATGCATAGGGTGTTGATTCCGGACATTGGACCATTGTTACAAATCCATTGTTTGCAGCAATGTAGCAAAGAAAGTTTGTCGAAGGTTTTTGTTGTTGTTTGAAAAGGCATTTCGGAATCAAGCTAGAATGCAATGACACAAACAAATGTTATGCCTATTAATGCTTGTTTTTAATCCTTTTTTATATACCTATGAGCAATAAAACCAAACCAATTTATGATTAACATTTCTTTGTTATTCCTCCACATTTTGCGTTAATTTATTTGCATTTGAAATACGTTAACATAATACAACAAAATCATAAAATACATAGCCGAATACCACAACACTACCACGATTCAACACTTGCAAATTATACACCAATTATACTTGCAAATATTAACCAACTCTACTTGAAAACTAAAACAGTTTATTAGGTGGATAGCTTTCACCCTACTGGATGAAGGTTGCCTCCCAGAGAAACCTAAAGCCAAACTGGCTGCTTATGGCTGAATGGCGTCGCATGTGGTTTATCAAAGACGTCAACTTGAGTCAATGAATGCCACACTCACTACTAGATTGAAGCAATTTTGACCTTGCTAGGCATGTAGGCTAGTAATGAATCGCTTCGCATGAAATATTCTTGTGTCTGGTTAGGACTTTATGCTAGCCATGCTGACACAACCACAAATTTAAAATACGTGTTTATTTATCACACACGTATATAAGTAATTAAACGTCACTTGACGTTTACTTATTGCTGTTGAAGCCCATTTGGATCTCCTATAATTACACGTTTGTCTTACATCACTGTTCAAGATTCCGAAAGTGCACACCAGCGAATAAGACAGCCAGCCAACAAAGGTTCACTACTTTTATTTCAGGTTACTCAATTCCGACGTACCCCATCACCATTCATATCGTGGAAACTCTACACTGAATAACCCCTTCAAACAACTTGTTCTAAAATAATTTTTTTAAACAAGTTGTCCGAATGGGCTATTCGTCATTTAATTTCCGAGGCATGAACAGTGATGGGACAATTTGGAATCGAGTTACAATCAATAAACACGAGCACATAACCCTTCACCAAGCAAAGAAGAACAATGCTGTTAACAATGACACCTGCGTAACAACTGTTGCATGCACAGTTGAATTGTCCAGCTTTCTGAGCAAAAGAACGTCCGCACGAAATGATCTTTGTTGTGCGCGTGCTTAACAACAAGGAACGGGCTGAGATGTTAAAATCGGAAGATAAATAGGATATCACCCGTCGCTGTGCATCTCGACATTTTCCATCTTATCTACACATATTTTAGACCTAATCTGATTATTGTTGAAACACTATGTCTATTAATTTGTGGTATGCCCATTGCCCATGGTGTCTCATATTTCAACAACAGAAGCAACATCATACAACTTCAGGAGTTACAATGTAAGGTTGTGAGGTGTGTACACGACACGTTTTCTTACAAAAATAACTATTGAGTTAAACCTCATTTTTTTTATTAGTTGATGCCTTATGTTTTTTTTAAAGAAACTTTTCCTTAATTTAAGCTGCTGATGGAAAAACAGACATACAGCCTGGCAGACAGGCAAGCAAAATAAGTTTGTTTAAACTGTTGGAAAAGCTCCTTGGCTTTGTTCCTCTCTTAATGACATTCACGAACTATCTGCTATCTATCTAAGAAATACTCTGTTTACCTACTTTGAATGATTAATTTGCCTGTAAGAACTGTATTGTAGGATTGCTAATAGCTGAAATAGACCATCAAAAACGAGTACTGGGCTGGAGGTTTAATCAACGTTGAATTCGACTTGGGTACTCTCGTAGCAATAAGTCAATTGCAACCCCACTAAGCCCAGTTCAAGGAAGTAAGCCAGAAGTACGGTAAAACTCAGGGTTTATTTCCAGGGCCATGCGGTCTGTCCTTTAGAGATGTTGTTCAGTGGTTCAAGGATGCTCTTGTGTGGGCTGTAGTAGAGTGGCATACTTCAGGAGGAGGAGTTGCTGGTTAGGGAACCAGCTCCCAGAGTGAAGCTCAAGAGGGCTGAATTGTTTTTTATACCCAGAGCTAGAGCTATAAGCCACCACACGTGGTGTAAGGTATTTCCTGTAGCATATCTTGCTATCCCATGAGCCTTCTATGCTAACAGCCACCCCTAATGGCAGGTAATGCCAGAGCTATCTTGACCACTGATCTCCAGGGACCGGACCAGAAATCAAGTACATAGCATCACTGGAATACATTAGTAATAGTAAGAAATACACATAGTACATAATAGCAAGCCATAGCATCAAGGTAAGGAGGCCCACTAAAGCCTTTTAGCTTAAGGTATAGGAGAAAATAAGGACAGCTGTGGAAATTGTTGTTGCACAATTCATTTGTCAAAAGTGTAAAATAGTCTTTCAGTATTTCGATTTTCTTCTGCACATTGTAGCTGAAAACAAAGACAAGTAACATGATGTGCTTAACAGAACTTTCAAAACATCGAAGACCGTGGCAAAAAAACATTCGGAATCCCACGATTCAAGAGGATTGTCATCTTGCATGAGCGATGATGGACTTCATGCTATTTTTTGAACATTCTGTTAGTAGTTAAAAAAAATTACCAATTCTTTTATTGGTATATCTTGCAGCACAAAATCTCGTGGAAGAGTTGAAGCAACTAAAAATTACATCTTTGATTTTTTTCTTAGTAGACAACTTAGCTAACAGAAGAATATGCTGCCGCTGCTGTTGAAAGAAGAACCATGACAAACAAATGCTAAAGCTGTCTCATTAAAAGGGATGTATTTAAAGGGATATCAAATTAACAAACCTGAAGTGTAAAGTAGTCAGATATATAACCCCAGGATTAAACGCATGAAATGTTATTTGTTATATGGTTTTTTTTTTCACTAAACTGTATTTCAGAAGTCAAAATAACGACAGAAATATTTACGATTTAAATGAATGTGTTGACTGTGTTAAGGCGCACTATCAATATCAATTAAATAAACAAAGGTCCGTTACAGCAGGTTTTCCAATAACATGTTGACTGCTTCAACGTCTGTCGCCAAGGACATTACTTGGCTTTTAGATGAGTTGCAAGTACGGATAACAGCGACTACAACTGTAGGGATTACTAACTCTGTGAGAAGAAATACACTAATCAAATAATCGAGCAGGAACGTAGTTACAGTAAGAAGAAAAAACATTATTTCTCAACTAAATGGCTGCACACTGGTTTTTCACTGCAATCCCCGAATGCGATGACGGTTTTTGTTTATTTGTCATCTTCCTGAAATTGATTTTTATTCACTAAGAGTATTTTCAATCTTTATGAAGTAAACCAACTATGGCTTTCTTTGTACACAAAGATTTTTAAGAATACATTTTCGTTTCTTTTCAAGCTAACGATAACAACGAGCCCCAAGAAATTTTCTCATTCAATATACATTCCTTAGTTTGTTTTAATATCTACAATACCTATATGAAATAAAAAAAATCTGTTCCCTGGGTGGGCTGATTGTCTTGTTAGTTTTGTACCTCACATTAGTTTGCTTCGGTTTTGCTGTATAGTTCTAGAAGTAAAGGAAAGGATTAAACAATATTAAAACAAAGCTTAAGTGAGTAACATACGGACAAAATAGGGCTTCTTTTTTTTTTTTTTGGGGGGGGGGGGGCGGGATGCTGAAGTTATTTTACACATATTAGTGCAAAGCTAATGAATTAAAAGCCTTTTTCTTGTGTCTACTCGTTAAGAGCATTGCCTTTTTAAAGGCAGGTATCCGTATTTTATGCTAAAGCGATTTTTAATGCTAACCTCTGTTGGTTTTATTTTATTTTTCAAAACGATTAAATAACAATAGCCTACCTAGATGTGAGATAAATGAAAAATCTTGTTTTGAGGTATTTGAGATAAACGCTTTTGGATTAAATAAATAAGGGAGATTTGAGGTGAAGGAGATAGAGAATATTGGTGATTATCAACAAGTAGTATGGAAATACAACATGAGGACAGACGGAGTGACAGATCTGGTAGCACAAGGCCAATTTGTATTTGGCGTTTGGATACGCACCTTGTACTACCGCCACCTGCTCTCCTCCTGGAAAAGGTGTAAACTGCACCTTTGGCTACCTCCCAGGTCGTGGAAACTAGGGAATTTTGAACGGAAGTGACCCCAAGGTTTGCCACATTGACCGGAAATTGCGTGATGTCATGACCTCAAGACTTACAACATTGACTGAAAGTGAAGTCACTCTAACATCTAGGTTTACCGCATTGACCAGAAGTCACGTGATATCATGACGTCAAGGTTTACTCTATCGACTGTAAATCCAGAAGTTACATGATTTCACGACGTCAAGGTTTATTTTAGTAACGTCTCTCCATTAAACCTCGACGATACTCTTGAATTTCAACCCCTTTACTAGAACTTAGCGAAGTTTCTGCTAAGTTTTGCGTAATTGTTCTGTGGAGTTGGGCTTGGTCTTGAAATACCGAAGCAGGTTTATTAGACTTTAGCGAATGTCTTGTTAAGTACTTATTTTTGTTATGTTGAAAAGAAAAGCCCAAAGTGCACAATGTCATAACAACCCGATGTTTCGACCTGACTCAATCTCATTATCAAGGTAAAAAAAAGCACAATACACTTAAAATTGCGTAACAGAAAACCGAAAGCAGGAAAAAGTACCTAAGTAAACTACCAAAGTAATACAACAATTCGAACGATTTTCAAAAAGGCGAATTTAATTTTTTTTAAACTAAAAAAGAGGAAGAGCAGAGTGACCATTATGTGCTGAAAGCAAAAGAAGAAGTGGTACAAAGAGGTCACTTTGCTCTTCCTCTTTTTTAAATAGAAAAAAATTTAATTTACCCTTTTAAAAATCGTTCGAATTATTGTATTGACTTAGGCAGTTTTGCCTGCATTTGGCTTTCTGTTACTAAATTTTAAGTGTATTGTGCTTTTTATTCCCTTATAAGGAGCTAGAGTCAGCTCGTAACGTTCGGTTGTTTTGATATTGTGCATTTCGGGCTTCTCTTTGCAACATACTTTGTTCCAGTGAATCCATTTTCATAATTTGTTAAGTACTTAGCATTTTTCACTAGTTTCATATTTTTGCTAAAACCAGTTGAGTTTACTGAACATATACTGAAGCACCACTTGAATTTATGGTGCGGGTTTACTCAAGTTTAGTGTGATTGTGCTAAGTGCTGCGTATTTTTAACTGGTTTTATTACGCTTAGACACGGATGCTCCACTTGAAATGTCCGATAAGGTGTAATCAAGCTTGCACTAAGTGTCACATGTTTTTTACTAACTCTATATTTCGACTTGGAGATGCTACTTGAATTATTGGTTCAGGTTTACTCGAGTTTAACATGATTACACTAAATATTTGGGATTTTTTACTAACTTTATATTTGGCCATAAAACTTCGAGGCACCATTTGAACTTTGGGTCTAGGTTTACTCAAGTTTGCATAAGCTGTCTCACTTTTTTACTAGCTTTATATTTTGTTAGGGATTTGTACAGGCATAAAAAACTATCGTTTTCAGAAGGGTTAAAGGGTTTAACGAGCGTTAACCACTCCTGGTCATCTGCCCGAAGCCCTAAGGCCCTATCGTTTTCATTGGGGCTTTAAACAATGCCATTCAACAGTGCCATTCTTTAGCGTCAACAATGAAGAATTCCTCCCGCCTTTAGTGACATATGTTCTTATGTACAACAATGAAAAAGTTCGCATTGTTGTCACTGAACCTTGATTGATACAGTGCGATCATTTTTTTTATGTCCAAAGGTGTACATATTAATGTCCATAGTTGTAGATTAAAACCATTATGGGCTCTTTTTTCAAATTCGCCCTGGATGTAAAGGCCTTAGGTTCACTTCTTTTAACGTGGTGTCTCCAGTAGGCATAATCCACATGAATCGCCAGCAAAAATCTGATATTGGTTGAATGATATAACTGAATAGGTTATGATATTTTTTGATAATCTCTCCTTTCTCTGCTCTTCAGTTTCTTCATCACGAACTTTTTTCTTAGCAGTCAAAGCTTTCTCAAATTTTTCGCTTTTTCAAGTCCAGGTGAAAGGAGGACTACTCTTCTTTTCTTGAATGTCTCTTTCTCAGTTTGCTTTCCTTGAACCTTTGATATGATTAGGAACAATCGAGCCTGCGAGCAGCTTTAGCATTTTCTACGGCTATCTTCAATACTTTAGTTTTGAGAACAAGGCTGACTTTTTCTTCACGTTTTTCGTTCGTAATCACATCCAGTTTGGAGTCGAAATCGTCTTCGTACTATGCCTAAGCACCGAACAATGATGCGCAATCACTAGGGTATTTTCCCCATCTTCTAATATAAATCACTTCTCGTAGGGTGAGAGTAGAATAACTGCCACTGTACTCAGTTTATGGTGAACACTAGAAATTTGTACCCAAGTACCTTTCTGGACTGAAGCATTAGAGGAAAGGGTGTATTTATATTCGTCGAAATATAATTGTTTTTGGACGAAATACAACTGTATTCCCTTAGCCTTCATGGCACTTGCACGACCAGGTGCTTTGATAGCATACAACTTCGGCGGAAGTTCTACAAACTAACTTCAGGATGCGGATGCCATCCACCTCATTTTTCATGTTACCCAGCACCTGTTTGTTAACTATCGAGAAGAGTTTGTGAGTCGTAGGATAATTACTCGTATTGAATTGATCATTGGCGCACAACATATCTTGGTATATAACCTACATTCCGATATGATGGCTGATGCTGTTGGTGCCGGTGAGGAGGAATTTGGCACGATCCCTGTACTTCGGCTGGATGTAGTCCTAATGAAATTTAAACATCGCCAGTTTTGAGAGTTCCAAACTGGAAAAACCCGAGTATATTGGTCGATCACACATTACACTTCTGACGCACTATTTAGTGTGGAGTTTGTAGTAGGTTTTCGTGTTGAATATTATAGGAGACGGCATGTGGCAAGGACGTGTACTTCAGCACTGTTCTAGCATCAATGTAGAGTTTAACGTTGAGTCAGTCCTGCTTGTCCTACATCGTCATGCCGAAAACTAAATTATTCAGTAATTTGAAGTAATTATTTTCGAAGTGTGATCTAGGTCGTCTCTTAGTAGTGTTGACATTTTTAATTTTTCATCCAGGACCTCTCAGTGAAACTCAAGATTCTTCGTACGTGGCAGAGAACTAATACGTGATGGCGGTAAAATTTCAAATTTCGACAATGTACCACATACTTCTTCTTGTACAACATATTCAGGACCAGTTTGGTAGTTGGCCTCATAGCCAAGCTCTAAATCTTCCACTAGACTAGCGCTTCCCTGCTCTCCAACTTCTATTGGTGGTAAGGGATAAACATTGTGAGCGTCATGGAACTATTCACGATATTCTAGATTGACTTCTAGTATGTACCCAATGTCGACGTCATCTGGAGCGGTGTCGATGTCGAAGCTGCGAATCTTCTCCTTAGTCAGGTAGAAAGCCCCGTCGTAGGGTAGGGCACTACACATCACAAAACCATAGAGGTTGTTCATATCTAGGTTGATGGTGTAGCTGGTAGGTTGTGGAAGATTGAAAATGTCAAGCAGGTTTTTATTATTAGATTTAGCGTACCTCTTCCCAATAAATGAAAAACCATCTCGGATGCAACACGTGATCAAATTGTACTTACTGGTGTGAGTAAATAATTCCAACTTTGACTCGAGTATGCACAGCCAGGCGGATCAGCTGAATCCAGGCATCGAAATGTAATAGCACGGATCCAGTTTATTATTTTCGATATTAGTTTTTCAGAATTCTTCGAACATGTCGGACAGCAGAAGAACATCTTTCATCTGGTAGATCTTGTGATAAGTCGTAATTTTCGTGACTTTCATTGTCAGCCAGGGATTTAACGCTCGCTCATACTCTTCTCCAGATAATTCTTCATCTTTTAATAGGGAAAAAACGTTCGATTTGTAGTTTTCAAATTTCTGCTATCAAATATGCACATGTATGTAATGTGCTTGTAGGGGTAAACTCCCTTCCGAGTTAGGAAATTCAGAGCATTCTCCATGCTTGTTTCATCATCTTTATACTCGACTCGAAGGCTGCCTTGAGTATAGGAAATTTCCCAATTTCCTACCCTTACGGTTTCCAACTAGAGTGTCCAGCAAAGCTTTTAGAAAATCTGCAGTCTTCTTTTAACTTTATTGATTCTAGTATGACTCCTCCAATTCTCCTGTTCTTCGCCTTGGAGACTTTAATTTTCCTACCATTTAGTGGGGTACCTACAGCACACACGGCCCTGAACTGCAATCTAACTTCCTTAAACTTATTTCAAAGCACTAGCTTTTTCAGCATGTTTTCTTCCCCATTCGCTGCCATGCTGGCCACGACCCAGCTGCCTTGACTTAGTTTTGACTAACTATGAACACAACATTTTTAACGTTGGTCCCATGCCACCTTTAGGCAAGAGTGATCATATTACTATTTCTTTCTCTGCTAACATAAACCATCATGACCCGATTCCCAAATCTACAAGACCAAACTATTCTAAAGCTGACTATACCTTCATTAACAGCATGAGTTCATGTATCTACTGGAACTTTGAATTTGTAGAAATTAGTGCTTAGGATCCATTGCCCATTTTGTACGACTTCCTTTCTGATGTTAAGGAATTCCTTATTTCTGTTACTTCCAGCAGGAAGTTTAAATCTCGTCCTCCTTGGCTTACCCCAAAACTCAAAGCTCTTGTCAGTAAAAAGAAAGGCGCTTGGGATCAGTACCGGGTAGATCCGACTCGTAAGAATGCTAAATTCTGTGCATCCTCCTCCGTTCTCACTTCCAAGAAGGATTACGAAAACAGACTTCTCTCCAAAAGCAGGGTGTTTTGCTTAAGACTAATTTTGAAATTGCTACGTAATTTTACTCCTTTCATTCTCTTTTCCATCCTCGGTAGCCTAATTCCTTTTCTCGATTTCTCCATAAGGGTCCATTCCTTGCTGTCTTCAGTAATATGTCTACAGTAATATGTATACAGACGTCTTTTTCCATGTTACTGCCGTAAAAACATCAACTTCTCTTGGTACTGACTTCACCGTCCATTTCATGTCGTCAAAAGCTGTGCTTCCTCTCTTTCTATCTCCCACTCAATTATTTTTTCCAAATGTATTTCTGAACGTACTTTTCAGACTCGTAGAAAATTGCCATTGTCATTCCCATTCATAAAGGCGATCCCTCTGCAGCTCGTTCCAACTACAAGCCCATTAGTCTTCTACACATTTTCCCCCAGGTGTTCGACAAATTTTTACACCAGTACCTGACTAAACGGCTAAATTCGAACTGTCCTTCACATAATTCTCAACACGGATTTCGAAAGGGTAGGTCTTGTTTCTCAAACCTGCCTGTTGCTACTGAGCATTGGAGTGATTACTTAGATAAGAAGCTGCTCTGTGACGTCGTTTATTTCAACTTCTCCAAAGCGTTTTACTCTGTTCCACACTCAATACTTCTTTTATAACTTTATGACGCTGGTATCCCTGATTTTCTCTATAGTATCCTCTTCTCTTATTTATATGACCGTAAGCAGAGTTCGATCGGGATCTTCTCTGTCTGACGTAGCTTCTGTCTCTTTTCACGTGCCCCAGGGCTCTGATTTGGGCTCACTTCTTTTTCTCTTCTATATTAATGACTGACCCGACTTGGTGAGTTGTCACTGTCTTCTGTTTGCTGACGGCCTTAAAGCCTGCTGCCTTATTAATTCCCGACAAGACTCCATCCTTTTGTAACGTGAACTTATTCTCAAGTATCTCACTTCTGCTAGTCCTTCCATGTTGAAACTAATTATCACATACGATGTAAGACGCTATCTTGATACTGCATTCAAGCATGGAGACCATTTTAACAGAAATCTTATCAACTTCTTAAACGCACGTTTCGATATTTGACCAAACGTTCTGCTCTTCCCTACCACATAAGGCTGGTACGCCTTGGTCTTACTTCCCACAGTGCTCTCTTTGAAAGGGGAGACCTTTTATTTGTTTTCAAGATTCTCCATGGCTGCGATACTCTTTCATCTAACACCTTTTTCATCCCTGCTGACTCCATTACACGTGGTAACATCGTCAAACTGCTGCCAAAATCTCTGAAAACTAACACAAGGAAGGACTTTTTTCACAGTGAATTGTCAGTCTGTGGAATGGACTGCCGCATATTTTCGAGTAGGTTGGCATAATTTAGTGCTTCCTACACCATGCGCTCATAAAATTCATCCACTGCATCCTATCCCAAGTAATAATCTTGACTAACAAGTTCCCCATCCTGTTCTATCACGATGTACCCCAAACTGCAAGGATGTAAGCTTGTGAAGTTTTGTAGTAGAGCTCGTGGAAGGGTCGGATCAATCAGTTTGGATGGGGCGAAGCAAGCATTCGAAGTCAGCTAAATGATGCGGGCAAAAGGGTTTTTATGGTTAAAGTGACGAAATGGGAGGAAGGTTGCGCAGGGTTTCTTATCTCTAAGCGATTGTTTCTTTAAACATTATTTTTGATGAACGAAGAATATCCATTCCCTTCCAAATCTGGTGCAGCAGTTGCAACAATAGCATTTGGTATTGGAACCGGCTACTCTATAACGTAGAAAATAGGCTATATCGCTAATGGGCAAACAATATGTGTTCAGTGTATCCGAGCCATCGTCCATTGTAAACATGAGAAGACCTTTGGGTTAACCTTCTAAGTTTTCTGGCACTGAAGTGGGAACAAGTATTCTTCTATGCTATAACCTATGACGTTGACAGTTAGGTTGTTTGAACCATCAAATTTGTCAATTTGATCGATCTTTGTGGGGTAGGATAGGATGGATGTGTCGAGCATGTCTTCTAACTCCTTGTAATCTTCGGGGTCTGCACTGTACAGCTTCGACACCGAGGCCAGTACCGAAAAAATAAAACATTTTTCGTAGTGTATGTTCTGTACGATTGTCAACATAGTACTCTTAACTGTTAATCCTTGCAGGAGTGGGATATAAAAACAATTCTGCAAGGGACGATATTTCATCACGCTGATGATTTTGTTACTAATGCGTGAAATAGCCCACCCACTCCCAAGCTGTGCGAAAGTGTGGACAATGCCTACAATTTCTTGAAAGCTATCTTCAAAAGAATTGGCAGGTTGTTCGGGTTGCAAACCTCCAAGTGTTGCTACCATAATCCTGTGTTAATAGTGGCAGCATCTTTTCGCAAACTCTATCTTTTATCAGTTCTGCACCTTACAGTTGCCCAGCTGGTCCAGGCAGAAGATTAGCAACAATTGCAAGGCCATATGTAGCAATGCGAGTAACTGGGCTGGGTCGAACTGTTCCACAACTGGCATCTTGAACTGTCCATGGCACAGTCCTTCAGGCGTGATAGGCATGAGAAATTCCGCAATGAATAGGGTAACTAATTTCTAAAACAATCAAATTCTTTGCGGACAGGCTGGTGTCAAGAACGGAGTTGCTTCTGTAGCTGAAAAAATTTGTCATAAGACATAGCTATAGAAAACCTACAAAAATCTGCTTGAACGAAACAGACATTGAGAAATTTTAAGAAGAGGATAAACTGGTATGATGTCCTTCCGGCTATTGTGCTTGTCGTCGTACCCTTTCCACGTCGTGAAGTAGAGTTCTTTACCATCTGTACCATTCTTTTTCTGTAGCATTTTTTCTACTTAAAATAAATCGGGAACCAAAGTTTTTTGAAGTATCTGCCTGTAAAAACTGCCGAGTACGAATTCAAAAACGTGATAAGTTAAGAGATAAGTTATCAGCCTGGTAAATATTTTCCACAACCGAGTTTTCAGCGTTTGTTTAAAGTGTTCGATTATAATTACTTTCATTTCGGAGTATGTAGAGTAAAAGTGATGTTATAGTATTTGACAAACACCAAGAAGTTTCTATTGTACCTTATCTTTACCTTTATTGACTTGCATATATGTAAGAGTTGTTCCTACGAGTATTTTCATAAAAGCTTCAGTAATAGCAAAGCCCGTTTTAGATTTAGCCGGAACTGCCCAGGCAAACTTGGACATAACAATAATGCCATTCAGCAAGAAGACTCACATTCTTCATGTGAGAATAAGGCATCATTTCCACCAAGTCCGTCAGCCACAAGTCGTGCAGACTAAGAACTATTACTTTAGGTCTCGGAAAGGTTTTACGCATCGGTTTGTGAACTTCGTTTAGTTGGTCGATTTTGTTTTATTCGCCTTTCATTCCGAAGTTCATTTTGACTTTCACGACTCATTTAACTATTGCGGCGACTAATTTTTCCCTCCAAGCTTGGGAAGGATCCTAGTGCACTCTATTGGCTTTAGACGCTAGAATGTTGACGGCAGCATGGCTATCGTTCAAGTCCGAGCTTTTGGAATAGGCTACTCACACTCGGTATAGATCCTGAACATGCCTTAATGTATTCTCAGTTGGTCGATTTAAAAACCACCGTAAAGACACTTAATCTTGGAATGAAGGAAGATTCCGATGGTCATTACACCGTAAAATATAAGCCCATTAAGCACATCATTTCCCTTTCACAATCTGCAGGCATGGCTACCAAAGAATATGTCGATTCAAGAATCAGATGGATTACAATATGCGGAACAATCGACTAATATTTCATAGTTACCCAGGTTAGAAGATGTTGTCAGCAAGCACGAGACGTTGCAAGTGGAGCATGGACATCATTTTGTAGTGAGAAATAATCAAAACCGTGAGAAATAAGTAAGCGGTGCCACCAACAGAAAATAGAGATGTTACCACTACAGAATACATTGATACAAAAAATCGTGAAGGATTATGAAATGCAGAAAAACTGCTTATCTAGACTCGACACTAGTATAGACCCCCAAGATGCAACAACTGTTTGCCAGTTATCCAATTTAGAAGACATCATAAGCGAACGTAAGGCTTACGAATTTCTGAAGTCAGAACATGGCAGACATTTTAACGCGATGGATACGCCGAATAAATATGTGGTGCAGCCGAATGAAAGTGCTGACGTAGCTGCTAAAGAATACGTTGATTCAAAACTCACGATGGATTACAACATGCAGAGCAATCAATTAACAAAACTCACACCCGGTGTATCTCTCCAAGATGCAGTAACTTTATCCTAATCGGAGTTAAAATATTTCATAAATGAGAGCATGCTCCCAAATATTTGACGGTAGATTATGACAGAGATTTTTAGGTGCTGAATTAATTAATTAAACACCTGGGACCGCTAATAGCAAACCGCAATGCAGCAACTAAAGAATACGTCGATTTGAAAATCATTAATTCAAACTTGGAACAGAACTTTATGCAGAAATGCTGGTAAACTCTCACCCTGCATAAACTCTCTCCTGAGGATGCCATAAACTATTCTCAGATAATCGCTTTAGAGCAAAAAATTAAACACAATCCGATAAGAACCACCACTATACATACGAACAATGAAGGAGAATTTGACATGGATAATAAAAGGATAATAAATGCAAGCAGTCCCACTTTGCTGAATGATGAGGCTACAAAACAGTTCGCCTTAGGAAACATTATTACATTAAGTTTTCACAATGCCACTTTATTCCGCAAAGCAGAATTTTGGACGTGCAGTGCTAACTATCCTCATAAATACTTTTTTAATCAAAAGATTATTATTTTTTGGTAGCGGACATGTTCACTCAGCTTCCTTAACCAAAATTGGAGCCTCAAACATTGAAGATGCAATGCATGATAGATGTGAGGGTTTTAAAGCCGGGGAAAGCCAGTTGATAGAGACTTATTTGAATATGACTTTGGCGAAAATCAAAATCCAGGATTTTAAATTTATCAGACCGTCGGTAGTAAAAATAATATATCAGGATAAGGATGGCAGTGTTCAAGGAAACTTGCTGTGGCAGTCTTCAAATGAACTTGCTATGCAAATGAAGCCAGATTTTCAGAAAAACCTTTGAAACTTAACAATGGATATATCCAGCAAATTTAAACAATCGTTATTACCAAGTAGACCTAAACCTAAGTTCCTGCTGTGTTGAGAGGAATGATTGAAGGCAGAGGATGATGTACAGCAAACTTCACTCGGCTTTAATGCAGCAATGACAGGATATATTCCTTGGAGGAATCTGCAGTTTTGTGATTGACCTGCTTCTTCCCCATTACGCCATAACATCCAAAAAATCCGTCAACAATGCACTACCATGCATAACAATAGCATACCATGTCAAACATCCTCAACCTCAATACTAGGCATTTAACTCACTACAGTGACCGTATTAGAGATCAACCTAATTAATAATACAACAGTTTCTATAGAAAAAAATTAAATAGCACTCATTTCATCTAAAATCACCTCGTAATTATGACCTCTAGAAAAAGAATTTAGAAAAAATAAATAGAAATGACGGCACCATATTAGATTGAAATTCTGTACTACATTATAACAATTCTTAACAGGCCCCAAGTAGTCGGAGATTGAAACGGGAGGCTCAATATTACCAAAATATCAAAATAACAGGGGGTAGTGGTAACGTTCGAATATGCCACTCAATGACTGCCTTCTCCCGCATAAAAATCTTCTAGATTAACAATGCCACATTTGAATGTATAGGTTTCTACAGAGTTGATCCTTGCTAAAAGTACCTGTGTATTTAGGAATTTGCAAGTCTTTAATTAATTATCGATTTATATCGAAGTTTCTTATGGTTTGCTGAAGTTGATCATGCCTTCAACGGCTTGATATTGAGTCCTCTTCCACAAGATATTTTCTTTTTCCATCCCACACCTTCCATTTGCTTGTTAAGGCTCACCATCTTGGCCAGTACGCTAGCATCATTTTGAGATTTCTTAACAGCTGCAGCAAACCTAGCAACACTCCCCACCAGACCACTTTTTAAACTTTTTAAACTTTTCTTTCCACTTTACCCCTGTCTAATTTCAGACATTTTTCTGTAGCCTATCAACTGGTTTGGTCGTGAGGTGTGCAACTTGACATGAAACGCTGCTCAGTACGATGTTACTGTTGGCCGTAGCAGCTGCTTTACATATTGCATCATCGTTCCTAGCCCTAGACAACATCAGCACGTGTTTGCTACCATACAATATCTTGTCTTAATTCTCGAATAATCCCATAATGTGTTTTAAAGGAATGGTAAACGAAAAACTTGCTTTCGGAATTAGCTCCTTCACGATCATGTCTTGGCTCAATTTAAAGCCCAGGTTGTTGGTTAAATTGGGGCCTACAGATTTGGTGATATCCAGTCCCCAATAGTTACCAAGCAAGAAACTTGATTACTCGAACCTTCATGAGCAGGGCTTTCATAGTGCTGCCATACCCGGGGTAATTTAATTCGTCACACTAGCTTGTTCCCCAAATGATATTTAAAATTGGAAACCAAGAACATGGGTGCATTGTTAACGATAGTGATGACGTCAGCATTTGCTAAATTACTGTTGTCGCTATTGAGCAATTTGCCTTTAATTAGAACATAATTGTTATCAACATGCAGGGAAAAAATCTTGGTTTTCATTGTAACTAGTTGTGCCCGTGCTGTGCAACCCCCCCCCACCTCCCTCCAGGAGTTTGGTCTTTGGTTTTAAATTTATCAAACTGAAGACCAAACATGTGAATGCCTCCCACATGTGCCCTCTCCCCCACAATTACTTTATCCCAATCCCCACACTCCTGCCCCCTCCCGGATTCGAATACGTTTCCCCCCATACACGCTTGGCGCCTCTCCCTCCCCCTCCTAGAAAACGTCGCCCCGTGACATTCTCCCTTAGATGCAGCCCCGGAAAAGTTGCTGGCGTGTGTTTGACTGAAGGCTAAAAAAACGTATCACTGAGAAATCCAGCATTCAGTAAGCAAGTAACCCTATGTTTAAGTTAATCCTTTGAAATAATTCACCTCAGTACAGTGCATGGCGACATTGTTGCAAGCATCGATTGTTGCCGCCCACTTAAAAACAATTCAACTCCTTTCTAGAAGTGAACATTTAGGAAATAAATGCGCCTTTCCATCGTATCTGGCTGCCAATTTAGAACCAATCGTCGTTTGGTTTAAAGTTGTCTGGTTTAGTAGACACGGGTTTTTTTTTGGCTCAAACGCTGATAATGGCACAGTCTACGCGACTAAAACTTTGTTGGCCGCTTTGGTACCACAACAATACCAAAAACGAACCTAAAAACGGTGCGGCAGGTCTGGTAAGTTGCGCCATCTCTTCAAAGACTCTGGAAAGAGTGTTATAACCCGAACTTGTAGTCCAAGGCCGTCAATAGACGGCGACATGGCAGGTTTGGTAAGTGGTGCCATCTGTCAAGGACATTGGAAAAGTGTCCCAACCCGAATTTGAAGGCGAATCCCGTCAACAGATGGCACTTCAGGGTGGGGTACTTAATTGAACGTCGGGATGGCGTGGCCGGTGACTTGGCCGCCTGCCCCGTATTATATAGGTAGATTCTAATTTCTAAATTCACATCGTTGAGGTTAGAGCCAAATAAATGTGTTTTGTAATGGGAGCGTGCGCGTCACTAAAACCGTAGCGCACGACCTCTTTCCATCATCAGTTCATCTGCTACATAATTTGGCCATCGTGCAGCGTTGTGTGATGATGATGATGACGTTGTTCAGATGACCAATGTAGAGCTCAGTGAATATCTTTTCCATTATGCAATATAGAAAAATTCTATGGTATAAAGTCAACTTCAATATTACGCATAGCACCAATTGCGTTTTAAGGTTGAACAGTTTGATGTTGTTTGCACACTATACTCTTTGTTATCAACGTGCAGGAAAAATCTTGGTTTTTTATTGTAACTAGTTGTGCCCGTGCTACTCACCACCCCCCCCCCCGCCTCCCTCCAGGCGTTTGGTCTTTGGTTTTAAATTTATCAAACCAAAGACCGAACATTTGAATGGCTCCCACATGTGCCCTCTCCCCCACAATTACTTTACCCCAATCCCCACACTACTGCCCTCTCCCGGATTCGAATACATGTCCCCCATACATGCTTGGCTGCCTCCCCCTCCCCGAAAACGTCGCCTCGTGACATTCTCCCATTGGTGCAGCCCCGGAAAAGTAGCTGGCGTGTGTTTTACTGAAAGCTAAAAAAAACCCTATCACTGAGAAATCCAGCATTCAGTAAGCAAGTAACCCTATGTTTAAGCTAGGACGCTATATGACTGCGTTTACCGGACTAGCAGATTCACGACTGAAGGCGTAGCCAGCATCGATACGTCTGCTTTGAGATTATGGGATGGCAGCCGCCATGATGATTAACATGGGGTACACAATGTTCGAGAAGCACAAGTCCGACGAGTAGGGGAAAATATGCATGGCTACAGTTACACTGTGATACGCTTTGCAAATGTATCCTAGCACAGGAAAAAAGTTTGCACTAAGTTTCCAATAGCTGTTTCGATATTAGAAATTGATTTTTGCATCATTTTTAAGATATACATTGTTTTCACATTTTTGGTAACCTGCTCAATACGTTTGAACATGAATCGCGCAATTAAGACAGAATGATGAATTGTGGGGCAGAACGATATATGAGAGAGAGAGAGAGAATATGGTAATCCTACAATATATTTATTTATTTATTTTAATTACAAAATTATAAATAACAGCAATTTCAAATTAAAATAATAATTTCACGAATCTCATTCAGGCGAGAGCAGAGACGATACAGGCGCGAAAGGGGTACATTAAGGGGCACAGCCATATTCTTCTTCCCTGAATGAGATTCACAAAATTGTTGTTTAAATCTGAAATTGCTATTATGCTTTTTATAGAGGGTTACAATAATTTTGTAAATAAAATAAATAAATATATTGTTGGATTAGCCTTTGGCGAATCTCATCAGATCTCATTCAGACGAGTACCGGAAGTTGGCTGGCGCCATGCTGCGTTGTTGACGTCGGCCAAGCGTTGGCTGGAAGGCAGATTGCAAAGGTTTGTAATGTATTGTGTCTAGTACAGTTACCACCCCCTGGTTTAGGATAATCCTTTGAAACAATTAACCTCAGTACCGTGCATGGCGACATTGTTGCCCCCCCCCCACTTAAAAACAATTCAACTCCTTTCTGGAAGTGAACATTTAGGAAATTAATGCGCCTTTCCATCGTATCAGGCTGCCAATTTAGAACCAATCGTCGTTTGGTTTAAAGTAGTCTGGTATAGTAGACATGGGTTTTTTTTTTAGCTCAAACGCCGACAATGGCATAGTCTACGTGACTAAAACTTTGTTGGCCGCTTTGGTACCACAACAATACCAAAAAACGAACCCAAAAACGGTGTGGCAGGTCTGGTAAGTGGTGCCATCTCTTCGAAGACTCTGGAAAAAGTGTTATAACCCGAACTTGTAGTCCAAGGCCGTCAATAGACGGCGACATGGCAGGTTTGGTAAGTGGCGCTATCTGTTCGAGAACGTTGGAAAAGTGTCCCAACCCGAATTTGAAGGCGAATCCCATCAACAGATGGCACTACAGGGTGGGGTACTTGATTGTACGTCGGAATGGCGTTGCCGGTGACTTGGCCACCTGTTCCGTATTATGTATGTAGATTCTAATTTCTAAATTCACATTGTAGAGGTTAGAGCAAAAAAAAATTGTTGTTTAACGGGAGCGTGCGCGTCACTAAAACCCTAGCGCACGACGCCTTTCCGTCAGTTCATCCGCTACAAAATTTGGCCATCGTGCAGCGTTGTGTGATGATGATGATGATGATTAGATGACGAATGTAGAGCTCAGTGAATATCTTTTCCATCATGCGATTTAGCGAAATTCTATGGTATAAAGTCAACTTCAATATTATGCATAGCACAACACCAATTGTGTTTTAAGGTTGCACAGTTTGATGTTATTTGTACACCATACTCTTCGTTTTGCTACCGACAGATGACGAGAAACTAAATACATAATAAAAACCGACCCCCAGGATGGACGATTTTGTTGTTAAACTCTCGTTAAACAAGGCATTTTTTTTTGGCCCATAGTGCCGACTATCAGATTGTATTCGTGATAAGAATAGCTCTCCACGTACGAGTCGTGTTGCAAGGACTCGTTTATATTTAGGTAATCTTTGTTGAATATCCCAGGTAGCCGAACCTGGGCCCGATCCTCGTACTTCGCCCTAACCCTAAAAGTGTTAGCTATTGACTATTATTCAACAGGGGCGAACTACAGAGACCTACGACCCCACACCGGCATTTCCAGGCCTAACACTTTGAGGTCCTTACAACATGTAGTGTGGGAATGGCAAGACACAGCTAATGTTTAGTCCAGGGAGATGTATTCAGGGATCGAATCTTGAGCAACTTCGGTCGCTCCATTTCTTGACATATACTTCTCCCTAACACTGTCTCATTCAAGTTAGACACGGTTATAAGTGGCTGATAGTCTTAAACCCACATTAACAGCGTTCGCTGACGACTGCATACGTAAGTCGACCAGGAGTCTAGTATGTCTAAACGTTCGTCAAAACGGTGAAACAAAACAGTAGAAAATGGCGGAGCATACACACAAGCGTGGCCAACATGCCTCAACTTTAGAGAGAGGGAAAAAGATAAGAGGAGGAGAATATGTCACAGTAGTTGAACACTTACAACATTCATGACATGTCGACACATTTTGTTTGGTAACAGAGAAGAGAAAAACAAGAGATGAAGGCACGACTGTCTTGACAAGTAACTGGGCAATTAATTGCAATCAGTACAATACTCACCACAGCAGCAACCTTGTTCTAGGATAATACAAAAATAATCACCATGCTGATTGTATAGACCTATAAAGACATGAATACACCGACGTGAGGCGTTAAAGCCAGTTTAACATAAGTTCAGGTTGCACGAAACCACTCTAGGATGACTATAAGCTGCTCCAATTAAAGGGAATGTGTTAAAAGTAGAGAGCACAGGAAGAAATTCTCCCCAATCTTCTGTTAAACTCATCTTCTCCCTCTCATCAGAAAGCTCTGTTTTTTACCATTAATTGTTGACTGTTATTATTGCTATTAAATCCTTTTCTAGTTATTCTTTTTTTTTCAGCCAAGTACTAACATTGCATGTTTTTCTTTTTTTATGTTATATTATGAACATTTATTTTTTCGATTGCAAACAGAGTCTGACGGTGAATGTTTCCTCATTCAAAGTTCATCGTGTTGAGAAGTTAACCAAATACAAATATTTCTGGTTTAGTCTGTAGTGACTGAAAGATATACTAAATTTTGGGGAGCAATTATCATCTTGGTACTCGGAGGTACACTGGTATAGAAAGCTTGTTATGCATTGTTGAGTGTAGGCATTAACGTAGAAGGAGCCAATTATATTCGTGTAAACAAATATCGCATTAATCCCCATGATATCAACAGATTCCTGCCCTTTTTAGTATATTCACACTGCAGGAATCCTAACACAGAGCCTAAACTCTTCTCTCCCGAAAACGAAACTCCGTAAGTTGTATTATTGATGAACAAATTATTTTTTTTTTAATAATAATAATAAATTAGGTTTAACCACACACGAAAAAGTGGTCGGGATCCAGAAGGGCAGGTGCCACTTACACTGTTCCCTAGCTTTGCTTTAGAAATGCAGGTCGTTTTAGGAACTTCCGAAGACAAACCTCCTTTAATAGGGTTTTGAAGAGCTGAGGGCAATGCGCAAAAACAACGGTTTTTGGCAAAGAGTTCCACGCTGACACCACCCGGACTGAAAAGAAATTTTTTCTACACTCTAGGCGTGCTGATTGGATTTCCGATTTAAACGGGTGTCCCCTTGTCGCTTTATATGGTGTGAATTCGAAAAAAGGCAAGTCGATTGACAAGAAGCCACGAACAATCCGGAAGGTTAGAAGAAGGGGGGGGGATTGAGGCTTAATGGCGCGTCGACAACTTGGTCGACAAGAAGGTCAGCATGCAACCTGCGAAGTTCAAGTGATGTTAAGCCTGTCCTGGCAAGACGTACATCATACGGTAAACCTCACAAGCCAGGTAGGCTCTTTGTGAATTTGCGCTGTACCCTTTCGACCTTGTCAATGTCACCCAAAAGTGATGGTGACCAGACTTGGCTTGCGTATTCGAGCAGGGGTCTCACATAAACGCGAAAAGCCCACACCCTAATGGGAATGCTCCCGGACAAAAAACAGCGATTTACAATGGCAAGCCTGTGGAAGGCGTTTTTGGTAATAGTGTCGCAATGATTTGTTGACTTTAAATCAAAATTGAAGCAGACACCGAGGTCCCTAATAATGCTGACAGTAGGTAAACTGGTCTCTCCCAAGAGGTACTGGAAGCTAACTTTGTCGACCCCGACATGGAAAGTTAGGCATTTGTGTAGGGCAAGTGGTAACTGCCACGAATTACTCCAGTCCAACACATGCTTAATGTCATCTAAGAGTAACAAACAGTCAGTTGAACCAGTCGCAAGATGTCGTTCCAGCTTAAGATCATCGGCAAATTTGAATTGATGGGAGTCGTTGGTTTTGCAGTCAAGATCATTCAAGAAAATAACAAACAAGATTGGCCCCAGGACAGATCCCTGTGGCACACCACTTGAAATTACCACAGGAGGGGAGAAGGAGCCATTTACAATCACTCGCTGTGTTCTGCCCTCAAGAAAAGAAGTAATCCATGCTAATAACTTTCCAGAAAAACCCAAGTATTCCAGTTTGAATAAAAGTTTGGAGTGCACCACAGACTCGAAAGCCTTGCGAAAATCAAAATAGATGATATTCGAAGGGATACCCAGATCAAGGGCACTGGTCCAGAGATCAAGGCAAGTCAGCAGTTGGCAGGTTGTTGATCGCCCAGGTAGAAAACCAAATTGGTCATTTCTAATAATTTCATGTTCCAAAAGATAGTGCAACATGGAAGACTTTATAATGGACTCCATTATTTTACAAGGGACAACTGTCAAAGCGATTGGTCTGTAGTTCGTTGGGTCGGACGGATCTCCCTTCTTAAAGACAGGGACAATGTGCGCCATAAGCCACATTTTAGGCAAAATGCCAGCATTAAAAGACAAAGCAAAAATATACGCAAGTGGGGCGGCAATTTCATCACTGATCTGTTTGTAAAAGAATGCTGAAAAGCCGTCCGGTCCAACTGCGTGACTCTGACTCACACAACATAGCTTCTTCATTACAATTCTTTGATTAAAGTTAATACCGTTTGTATAAGAATAGTTTACCTTTTTCAACCCAGAACAGTCAGTTGGAATACAACCATTGTCAACGGTAACGTTAGAGACAAATACCTCATTTTTGAGGTGTGATGATTCAGTTCTATGACAAAAGAAAGCTATTCATTACTGTTATGGTCAATAGCAACATGAAGAAAATTGTTCAAATCCAAAATGTCATAAGTGACGGAAATGACTACCACTTTAATCCAGCTCTCCATACACTCCAACGTGTACGAAATTTAGTTATTATTTCCGTGCTACTGAATATACTGTAATAGGTATCTAAGGACACTAGAGCCAATTCGTACTCTTTTTCTAGGATTTAGATATACAGACAAGCGTTTGTAAATTGCAGCTAAGCTCCACACCCACTCCAGTTACAATGACTGAACCGGAATCCATATTTATCATTCTTTTTATTTATTTGAAAACATTTTAACCAGACTCCTTATTTTTCTTTTATATATATATATCAATGAAATTTGTAACCGGTTCAAAATCAATAAACTTTAACACAAATTTAACAATAGCATAACAAACACACTACTTAGAACATATCCCTTAGGAGAATATAAAGCTAGTGAAAAATACGCTGCACTTAGCACCATCACGCTAAACTAGAGTAAACTTGGATTGAAAATTCAGTAGGTGCGTCCAAGTCTTACCAAAATATAAACCTAATTAAATATGCCAGACATTTCACAAAATACTCGCTAAAGTCGAGTAAACCTAGTTCAATATTTCAAGTCCAAGACCAACTCCACAGCAGAAATATGCAAAACTTAGCAGAAACTTTGCTCTGTTTCAGTAATGACGTTAAAATTAAAAATTATCGTCGAGGTTTACTGGAGCGACATCACTATGGAAAACCTTGATGTCATGAGATCCCGTGACTTCTGGTTAGTAGAGTAAACCTTGACATCACTTCCGGTAGATAGAGTAAACTTTGACATCCCGAGATCACTTGGCTTCCAGTTAGTTGCGTAACTTTGACGTTACTTCCAGTCGATTGTGAAAACCATGATGTCACGAGATCACATGATTTCATGTTACCCTTCTCGTCACTTCCTGTTGCTAGAGTAAACCTTGATGTCATTTCCGGTCAATTGAGTAATTCTTAAAATCACGAGATCATGTGACTTCCAGCCATACGTTACTTAAAGTCGATTGAGAAAACCTTGACGTCAGAATATCACGTGGCTTTCTCTTAGTAGAGTAAACCTTCTCATCACTTCCTGTCGATACAGTAATCCTTGACGTCACTTTTGGTCAATAGATTAAACCTTTGACGTCATGACATCACGTGACTTCCGGTCAATGTAGTAAACCTTGACGTTACTTCTGGTCAACATTCTAGACGCCGAAATTCCTTAGTTTCCAGTACGTGGGAAGGTAGCAAAAGGCGCATTTTACAAACTCATCCAAGCGAAGAGCAGGCGGATGTAGCACACAGCTTGCATCCAAATGCAAATTTGCAGTAGCCAATTAATGCAAATGTGACTTGTGCGACTGGGTCTGTCACTCAGTCCGTCCCTATATCACTTTTACATGATACTTAAAATGAGAAACCCTGTTTGAGTTTAATTAAATAAACGAGATTTGAGATAAATTAGATAAACGAGAATGGAGATAATTATAAACAAGATTGTAGAACGGTACAGTATAATTATATAATATTTCCATTAATACGTACCTAATATTTGGTTTGATACTATGTTCTTTGATCAGCCTGGTTCCATTAAATTTATTTATGCTGCTTTATTCATAAAACGATTAATCGGGAAGAGTATATCCACAGAACACCTCTGTGTTAAACTGTTCTTATTAGTCATTCTACTGTTCTTTTCGGTTTTAAAGAGAATTTAAATACAGTTAAACACAATTGTGTTTTTCGTCAGCAAATAATATTGACTCAGTTGCAATATACAGACAAATAGTCCTAACCGCAACAATAATTCAACAACAAGCGAAATTCATACTAAAATAACTTTAACTTAAACCTGAGGCTTCTTTACCTGCAATTTTCTTTTCAAAAATTTAAATCAGTTCACTGGTTCGACCTGTATTGTAGGTGATAGCAAAAATACCCAACACTAACCAACAAAAACTGAAATATTGTAGATACATTAACATAACGTACAAAACAGCCTGGGCCTTTATCTAACCAGAATTTTTAACCATGCAAAGAAAAAATCGATTCAACGGTTCGACCTCTAGGTGAGAGCAAAAGACCTAACAATACAGCAAAAAAACAGCAACAAAACAAAAATTGCACAAAATTACGATGGTCTTTGTTAATACTTAAACTTAAGTTATAATAATTTAAAGTCATTTAACTATTATCCCAACGAGAATAAAAACAATAACAACAATGTTGCAATCATAATAATATAATTGTAACAACATCCCGGGCCTTGGTAATACCTACGTATTAAGCTTCAAAAATTGCAAATCGGTTCACTGTTTGAGCTCTAGGCAAGAACAAAAATACTCAATATGGACAACAACAACAAATCTTGTTAACAACGACAGTGTAGGTATGAAAATAAAAAATCGGTTCATTGGTTTAATCTCGCAAAAAGTCCCATCAACACCAAAATCGAGAATGGTGTCATCACATTAAAATAACATTCAAGAGGCCCAGGCGCACTTGATAATACCAACAGCTTATTCAATAAAAATTATAAATTGGATCATTATTTCTATCTGTATGCGAGAAAAAAATTGTTTTCAACAATAACAACAACAACAAGGACAACAATAGCACAGCAGCAGCAGCAGCAGCAACAACAACAACATAATAATAATAATAATAATAATAATAAATCTTTATTGCTGATAATGCTCGAAGTTTTTAGAAAAAAAAACTTGTGTGAGCAGCAATACACTATAGTATTACTTAATTTAACAAAAAAACATTCACAATAATTGTTCATTTATCTATTTCATCTCTTATACAGTTTAATTTTTGTACGCAATATTTATAATCAACTCATGTAAAATTAAGGATATGTACAGATTAAAACGAATTTGAAAGATTACGTGAATTAAAACTAAACTTATGTAGAAATTAAAAAGAATGCATTGAGTAACAACAAATAAAAAACGAAAAAGGTAATACCTACTTCATACCTATGTTAAATCATGCATCATGTGTGTTTTTAATGCTTTATTAAGTGCATTGTAATTATTAATTGACAAAATATTTGCTGGTAATTTATTAAAAATAGATAGCAAAAAGTAGGACTTATTTCTAGTACCATATTCATTTTTCCATTTTGGAATTTTGTATTTAACAGATGACTTACGGAGTAAACAATTTCCAAGATGCTGTTTGTTGTTTTTGAAAGTAAAAAAATTCTTTTGAATAATGCAAAAATCTCTCAGCTGAGTAATGCGTAAAATGTTGTTTTTAACATAGATCTCGTCAGTAGCTTTTCCATTAAAGTTCTTAAAAAGTATTCTTACAATTCTATTTTGTGTTCTCTGAAGTTTTTCAATAAGATAATTTGGAGCGAAACCATAAATTTCAATACCACACCTTACAAGGCTTTCAATCCATGCTCTGTACATAACAATTTTATTCTTAATATTTAATATATTGTGAACTTGATACAGTTTTGGCATGATTTGTCCAAGCTTAGTAATCAAATTTCCAATAAAAATCAATTTCGATCCAAAGATATCTAGCATTTGCAACGCGTTTCAAGGTAGAGCATGGTAAATGACATTTTGAAATGTCACCATTTACTACTGAGGTACAACGGTCTGAGTGAATCCACATTGATATGTCATTAAATTTTTTTTTAATGTGGAGTTTTAATAAGAAGCTGAACAGTTTTATCTTCACTAATGTAAACTTCATTTTTCATAAACCAATCATTAATGTTGTCAAATTCACTTTGTAAATTGTTCATCATTTCATTAAAATCAAAGTTTATAGAAAGCAACATAATGTCGTCAGCAAACATAATTGATTTATCAATAATATCTTTAACATCATTGATATAAATTAAGAAAAGTAGAGGACCAAGAACTGATCCTTGTGGAACTCCAAAAAGAATATCTTCAGCATTGCTGTATTCATTGCCAACTTTAGTACATGCGTTTCTGTTATTTAGGTAGCATTTTAATAGTATTTAAAAATTTATTTTAAAAGGCCCATATTTTCGTATTGAACAAGGAGAATCTCATGGTTAACAGTGTCAAATGCTTTTTGAAGGTCGATCAGTATTGTGCCAACATATTTTCCTTGGTTAAGTGCAGTCGTAATAATTTCATTAATTTCCGAGAGTGCTGTGGTAGTACTAAGTTTTTTGCGAAAGCCAAATTGGAAATTTGAAAGACATTTGTATTTATTTAGAAAATTCATAATTTTATTTGAGATAACCTTTTCAAAAATTTTACTGATGACTGGCAATAAAGAGATTGGTCTATAATTTTCAGTTAAATTAGCTTTACCCTTTTTACACAATGGTCTAAGTATATGTGTATTGAGTTTGTCTGGCCAATGGTCATGCTCATATTTAATAATAATAATAATTTTATTCACACACATTACATTTGTAATATACAATACGGGCCATAACACGAGACCTATGAAGTCTGTATGTGTCTGTAAATTAATAGTAATAATAATAATAATAATGATTATATAATATTAATAATAATTATAATAATATCTACATTGATGATAATGCTCGAAGCTTTCAGAAAAACTTGTGTGAGCAGCAATTTGCTACAGTTTACATAATTTAAAACAAATATATGAATTACACTCATTGTGTATTCACCTATTTCATTTTTTATATAATATAATATTTGTAGTTAAATAACAATAACAATAATAATAGTTTATTGCACACGAAATGAAGCTGTACAAGAAAACTTGTGTGAGCATACAATAAGGACAAAAATAATACAGAAAAAATACATATTCAGTATACATTTTCGTTGTTATTTATAATATTAAAAAGTAACAGTATAAGATAGCTTAGTAACAATATAGCTTATATAAAAACATACCTTACAAATTAGTTTGCACAATTATCTTATATTTAACAAAAAATCCTTTAGTTTTATTTTCAACTCTCTTTTATTATTATATATTAGCAATTCGTTTGGAAGTCTGTTAAAAATGTTTGGAATATAATAATCTCTCCTTCTTGTACCATATTTGTTGTACCACTTTGGAACACTTAATTTGTGATTATTATGCCTTAATCTATTTCTTTTTTCCTCGTTATATTGCTTGTGAGTATTATTAAAATAGTTTCTAGTTATGATTTTCTGGTCTCTAAGTTTTAATTTTGTTAAAATTTTCTTTTCTTGATATAATGTTGATACTTTTTTTATTATTGCTTTCAAAAAGTACTTTTACAATGTTACTTTGGATTTTCTGCAGCCTATTTATTATGTTATTTGGTATTAAACTTGATACAATTTCGACAAACTGCCACGAAGTATATTAATTAGTTCAGTAATATGTTTTTTTTAAACTCCAGTGCACGTCAATTGTCATACAGAAATATTTTGCGTTTTGTTTTATTTCCAATTTTTTACATTTTTTTTGACAATTCATATTTGTGGTTATTCCTGTTTTCATGAAATTACAATTTTCATGAAATTACAATTTTCATGAAATTACAATTTTCATGAAATTACAATTTTCATGAAATTACAATTATACCTAAATCATCTTATTGTCATTTTCGGCACTGTTATGTTCATAAAAAAAGTTTTACCATCACTAATATACATTTCATTTTCAATTAGCCAGCAGTTTAAAAGGTCAAAAACATACTGTAAATTCTTTAGCATTTATCTTCGGACATATTTTATTGAAATTAAAAACATGTCATCGGCAAAAAGGTAAATTATACTAATTTGTATTATTTCATTGATATCATTTGTATATATTAAGATCAGTAGCAGGCCCAAAACAGTACCTTGTGGCACTCCATATTGCAGTTCGGAGAAATCGCTATATATTCCACCAATTTTAACATTTGTTTTCTATTATTTAGGTAGCTCTTCACTATTTCAAACATTTTTCCACGATACCATTTTATTCACATTTTTTAATTAAGATTTGCATATCAAAAGAGTCAAACACCTTTTGTAAATTGATTTGTATAGCACCAACATATTTTCCCTCATCCAACCCTTTTGCGGTAATGTCGTTGAGTTCAATTAAAAGTTCAGTAGTTCCCTTTTTCTAGGTGTAACCGAATTGTACTTTTGTTAACAATGAGTTTTTTTAGCCAAAAGTTTCTAATTCTTTCAGCGAAATACTTTTCGATTATTTTATCAATTAGTGATAATATAGAAATAGGTCTGTAATTATTATAATCTGTTTTCTGTCCTTTTTTATATAAAAGTCTTAAAACTTAAATTTTAAGATCGTATGGCCATCATTCATTTTTTTATTATGCTAGTTATAAGAATACTTCTTGCAATCGACAAATTTTCTGTACATCTTTTATGTGGCATGTTTTAATTTCATCTATATCTGTTGAAAATGTGTTTTTCAATTTAATTTTAATGTTTCTAATTTCGTATTCTGTAGATTCTGTAATAAATATGATTTTTGAGTTTTATTTTTTCTGTTTATTGCATATTTCCTGGTGTAAAGTTTCTTATTTTTTTTTCATATTTATTTTTAAATTAGGAATTTGACCCGAAAAGTTCATATTAAACTCGTCACACGTTTCCTTTGTGTTCTTTTCTTTAAACGTCTTTCTTATTATTTCATCCATTTTTTTTTATGTTTTTGTTTTGTCCTTTTAATTTATTTATTATTTCCCAAAAGTTTTATTTTGTATCTGATTTTCATCTAAAATTGATTTATAAAAGTTGTGTTTATCCTTTGATTTGCCGATTGTACGCTTTTTTTAAATGTCTGTATTCCTGATATGTAGAATATTCAATACATATTGCATTTTTTATTTTGATCCATAGGTTATTTTTTATTAATAAGTTTCAAAGTTTATTCAGTTATCCATTGTTTTCTACCCTTCTCTGGTTTTTTGTTGGTTGTTTTTTTTTTGTTGGTGTATGTTGTTTTAAAAAATTTAATGTATTTTAGATGCAATTTCCATATTTATCTCATTTGGTGTTTTGCATTGATTTAAATACCTCCAATCTACATTATTTAAAATTCTTTAACAATTTCTTTGTCATTATATCTTATGTTTATTTTATTATTTACATTACACTCATCCTTACTTTCTGTAAGATTTTCAATTTTGTCCTTTTCAGTTTCAATCCATACCAGACAAGTTGCGAAGAAATGATCTGCAATATATTTTTCGACTGTTGAACTTAAATATCTACAATTAAATGTTCTCAAGTATAAATAGTCCAAGCAGGATAAATCTATTTTAAGCTGATCCTTACTTTTTTTTTGTTATTTCAATTCGTGTTGGAGAATCAATGAGTTTTTCAAAGCCTAATTCTGCTAAACAATTTTCATAATACTCTATTATGTTTTGCTCAAATTTATCGATATCATTGTTGTTTTGATTTAAAATATTAATATTTTATATCTTCCACATATATTTTCGGACAACATTTCTTCCTCTTTCTATATAATTCTTTTATGCTTTTTATATACTTTAGTTTATTTGTATCTGGTCTTCTGTAAACCACTGTGAGTTATATTAATTTATTATGGTTATACACATTAATAATAATAATAATAATAATAATATTTTTTTTATTATACAAATACAAAAGAAATATTTTTACAGATGAAATAATTATTTTACCGGTTTGTATGACAATTTCAATTCATTATTGACCCTGAAAAGCTCATATGCTAATAATTTGGCATTGTGTGTGTTCCCATGACACTATAATTAATTCATTGGGTTGTTAATCATAAGTCAATTTTACATTCCTTTCTTGTTATAAAGGTGTAATGGACCCTTCAATAACTTATTTAGCATTCTGTAGTACCTACAATTCTTTATGCATTCATGTAAATTACTGAAGGGCTCTGCAATACCATAATGTGAGGATTTTTTTACCATAGACGTATCCAATTTTGGATAATATATCTTTTCTTTTCTCAGCTCGTGTTGCAGCTCATGTTGGTTTAGTTCTGGATCAATGAACAAAGTAAGGTACTAACAAGAGCAACAACATCAACCACAACAATAGAAAGAACAACAACAACAACAATAACAAGAACAAGAACAACAACAATAATAATACTTTATACTTTTTTTTTAATTCAGTTGAATGTATATATAACACAGTCAATAAATGCACGAAGCAAAAGCTTGTATGTGCACTGAACAATAACTTAATATATCGTATACACATATATAATTACAAGTTTTCCTACAATCGGATATTTACAAAAAATATTAGTTAATGTTGCTAAAATTGCAATAACTTTGTGTAGTACATGCAAAAAATCTAAATTGGTATTGTAAAAAACTAGTATAGTTATTATAGACAATTAACATTTTAGGTTAATCTTTGAATGATCCAAATTTTAATATGTGTTTTAATATTTTTATAATCAGGTTTTGTCTTAGAGAAACATTTCTCGGTAATTGTATTAATTACTGGTAGAATGCTTATTAGTCAGTAATTGCTACAATCAGTTTGATTACCTTTTTGTGTATAACTTGGTATAAGTATTTGTCTTTTCATTTTGGAAGGCCAGATTTCGGTTTCGAGCATAGCAGAGATTAAAATGACCATGAATTCAGCTGTTTGTTCTTTCGATTGTTTGAAATGATCCATAATAAAACCGTCATAACCACTTGACTTTTTATTGTTTAATTTTATGATTAGAAATAATATCGTAGTAATTTGGATTTATTATTTGAATTGTATGTGCTGCGTGTGTAACTTTTCCTTTTTTATTTATGTTTATGCTTTGTTGATTGCTATTTAATAGTTTTAAATCAGGGATTTGTTTTTATAGAATTTGGCAAAGTTGTTACATAAAGTTTTTATCATAATGTCTGGGAATGCTTTTTTTAATTGATCATCAAGATTTCTTTTGTCCTTTTTAGATTTGCCACAAACTTCGTTAATATTCTCTTAGATTTTTGCTCCTTCATTTCTGTTATTTTCAATAAATTTTTGGTAATCTTCTTGTTTTGCAGTTTTAATGTCGCTCGTAAATTGTTTTGTTTTTTTGCATTTTTCTAATTTTAATTTGTTCATGACTTGGGTTAGTTGTTTTAACAATATTATGCCAGAGTTTTTTCTTTTTGATTTTATTTAAAAGATCAATATTCATCCATTCGTTTTTGAAGGAATTTATGTTTTATTTTTACTTTTTCAGCATTTTTCTTATTCAAGTTATTCTACTTATTGCTTTCATAAATTGAATTTATTTTGTGTTAAATTTTATCCTAAATTTGATTTGGGTCTTTGCACGATTTATGGAAATTCGAATTTTGTTTTTTTAGTTGTAAAATGATTCCTTTGTTATTGAATTTGCTTTGATGTTGATTTTAATTTGGTTTGTCTTTTTTTTTTTGCAAGGTTGAAGTTGTACAGAAGAAAAATAGTGATCAGCTAGCTTTATTTTAATTACATGTGATTTATTGCTCCAGTTTTTTAGTTTGCAGTATATTAGGTCAATACAGGATTTACAACTTTATTATTTCTAATTTCCTCTCTCGTCAGTGAGGTAATAACGGAAGAGAATCCTAGATAAGCTATACAGTTTTCGAATTTTCCAATTTCGTTCTTCTCACTTGGGTCTTGATGACCCTCGAGAATATTTAAGTTAATCTCCAATAATGGTCACTGGTCAGGTTAACACTTTTATCTTTTTTTTAACAGGTGATTTAGATCTTTTATTAATTTAATACGGTTGGTTGATGGTTTTTTTGTATAGTGCAATAAGTTCAAATTTCTGATTATTCAATAGAAAGGTACAGGTTAGGTGCTTCGTTTTAATTAATATGATGACTTGTGCAGTTTAGGATGTTTAACTTCTGTTCCCTGGCAAAAAGTAATAATAATAATAATATAATATTATAATAATAATATAATATAATAATATTTTATTCCATCCAAAGATTCACAATAAACAGATTTACAGGGCAGTCACGAGACTAAAAGTCTGTATGTGACTGCAAAAAGCTACAGAAAACAACGTATAACGCTGTAAGTATAAATATATAGATATTATCATAAATATATGGTACATAATTTAATCATAAGTAATATTGGAATTAGTATACAATTGCATAAAATTCATGACCTTGTTAAAATCCACTCTTTAATTAATTTATTCATTTTTATTTTAGTTTTTATGTTTCTTAAGTCCACGGGTAATAAGTTAAAAGTTTGAGGCACAACGTAATTTTGACCTCCCTTGCCATAACTGTTTCTCCAGAATGGGACTTTAAGCCATTCACTTGTTTTACGACTGGATCTGTTTTTTTCTATTTTATGTCTCGACGTAAAATAGTTATTCTTTATTATGCAGTTCAGAACCAATTGCTTACAAGTCATAATTTTAAATCTTTGATAAATATCAGTTGAAGTTTCCCAATTTTTTTTTGCCAAAGAGTGCTTTCACTGCTTTGTTTTGAACTTTTTGCAAGTTACTCATGAGTCCATCGGTAGTCAATCCGTAAATACAGCAACCGTACATTATGACAGAATTGATCCAGCTTTCAAAAAGACTTTTTTTACCTGCCGAATTAAGGACATTTTGTAATTTATACAGCAATGGGACAGTTTTTCTAATTCGATTCACAATAATCTCAATGTGTTTAGCAAATTTCCAATTTTCATCGATAGTAATTCCGAGATATTTGCATTCAGTTACTTTAATTAACTTTAGGCAAGTGCATTCCCGTCCATTTATACATAAAGGATCGTGAAAAAAGATATTACTAGGTTCATGTTTCATGTGAGAGGTCAAAATTTGAATGTAACATGTTTTTTCGGTACTTAAGTACAGGTCATTGTATATTAACCAATGGTTAATATTGTTAAAGTCCTTCTGTAAGCTTTCGGTCATGTAACTGCATTTATTATGTATCAAAACCATGATAATATTATCAGCATATAGTGTTAAATAGGAATTCCACTTGAGGTATTGAAGATGTTTTATATATAATAGAAACAAAAGCGGACCAAGAATAGAGCCTTGAGGTACTCCATATTCAGCTGGTTGCCAGATACTCGTAGTGTCGTTAATCCTTACACAACAAGTTCTATTCGTAAGGTAATTAATTAATATGTTCAAGATTTTACCACGTAGACCAATATTAAACAGTTTCCTTGCCAAAATTTCCTTATTAATGGTATCAAAGGCTTTTTGAAGGTCAATTAGGATTGCTCTAACATATTTCCCGTCGTTTAGTGCCCTTGTAATCATATTATTTATTCGATTTAAAGCGTCAATAGTACCTTTTCCACTTTGGAATCCGAATTGGTTTGGGTCAATTAAGTGAAAGCGGCAAAGAAAGTTTGTAATACAATTTGAAAAAAAATTTTTCAATAATTTTGTTTATGACTGGTAAGAGTGCAATTGGTCTATAATTATTAGGATTTGTTTTATTTCCTTTCTTAAAGATTGGTCGCAAGACTTGCTTTTTGAGGTTATCAGGCCAGATTTTTTTTTCAATAATTGCATTTATCAGTTTAAGTAGAAAAATACTGCTGTTTTCTTTGGATTTAACAATATGTTCAACCATGAACCCATCATACCCAGAAGACTTTTTAATTTTACAGTCATTTAGGATTTTAATAATATCATATTTAGTAGGAGTATTAATGACCATAGTTTTATCGACTATTCTAGATTGATTAGTTGAATTACCTTTGCATGTTGCGTTGTATTTTGTACGTTTATTAAAAGATTTTAATTTAGGAACTTGTTCAAAAAAGTGTTTAACAAAGTAGTTCCCAATTTCCTTATCGTTCTGTTTAACGAAAACTCTAGTAATACTTTCATCAACACTTTCCTTAGCTTTGCCATCACCAGTTAACTGTTTGATTTTCATCCAGATTTTCTGACTATCATTTTTGTTGTCATTAAAGTATTTCTTGTAGTAATTTCTCATTTGACGGAAAGGAACATTTTTACTGATTGGTTTCAATATGTAACAGTTAAAAACTAGTCAATTTAGTCAATACTCTGAAGTAATTGTAATAGAAGTAAACTTTGCTGTTTCTGACGCAGAAAGACATGCTGAACAACATACCAAACGTCTAGAAAAAATCTAAGTGGCAGATCTAAAATCGCCACCACCTGAGGGGGGTGGAGGTTGGGGGGATTTAACCCCCAAAAATGATTTTTTCGGCTATAACTCATTAACCGTCAACAAATCAAAAGCATAATGTGAAACAAAAACGTTCAGGACACAATTCTGTACAGGAAATGTGATATACATATTTTATGTAAAAGGAATCTGCAACCCTAAAATGGTATTTACTTAATTACTTTCTTTTTTCAATTGGTTGTTGTTGTCATATTCATGTTCCAAGTGCTCTTGAGAGCCCTTGAATAGCCAGGGCCGGATTTCTAAGTAGGCCCACGAGGCCCGGGCCTATAGTGGCACTCTTTAGGGCTGCAGGACGTCTTAAAAACAATTTTGCTTGAGTTGACGCGAGTTTTGCCGGCATTTCGCGTTCACGAAAATTTAATTAAATGCTGATGCCATCCATTGTTCGAATTAAGCTAAGCGCACCTCAGTCTAAAAATGTTTTAAAATTCTGCATCCTGTCAAGAGATGTCGCTATAAACAAGAACTTGTGCTATAAATAAGATGTTGCTATCAAAGAGTGATTTTGAGATGGACACGGCACGTTTTTTTTCAAATGCCAGCGAGTTGTTCAAGATGTTTACAACTAGTAGCCCTCTGTGTGTCTATCTCACTTTAATTCTTCGTTCAGGTAATCTTACGTAATTTAAGTCCAAAGGCAGCGGAGTTAAGGTATTTTTAATTACTTTGCTTTAGTTTGGTAACAAATAAGCAAGAATTCTTGATATAAGTTATCCTGCATTTTCAATTTTCCATTGAACATAAAAATTAAAAAACGTGGGGGGGGGGGGAGGAAGAAGTTTAGGGGACGTTTAAGAGCGACAATATGCTTGGGCCTACAGGCGGCAAGAGCTTAAATCCAGCCCTGCTAATAGCCCGAAATGGACATGCTTAAGATTTTCTGAAAGGGTGGGATCTATTCTTTTCATCAATCCTAAGAATAATTGTTTAACGTAGATAGTGTCCATCTTACACCCAGTTAAAGACGAAGAGGTAATGGTGAAGCGGCAAAAGCATATTTTGGTTTTCGAATTCAAAATGCTGTTGTGACCCCAGTATAGCTCGAAATGAACACGGTTAGGATTTTCTGAAAGGTGAGGATCTATTCTCTTCATCAATTATAACCGAAATTGTTTATCTTAGACAAAAATACGAACATGAGCATTAAAATGGAACCTTGAAATTTAAACTAACTGCTTCACCAATTACAGTTACACCTCTAAAGAGACGTTAGTAGGCCAATCCCAATGTAAGCTAAACAATTTTGGTTAGGACTGATAGAAAGAAAAGACCTTTCAGAAAATCCTGAGCATGTCCATTTAGAGAGCTCGCAAGAATACTTTGAACACAATAAATAACTATGACAACTAATTGATAAAAACTTACTTTTAGTACGATTTTGGGGTTCAAGAGTTGCTTTTACGTAAAGGATGTATATTACGTTTTTGTTTCACATTATGCTTTTGTCTTATTGACGGTTAAGGAGTTACAGCCAAAAAAAAACTTTCGGGGGGGGGGGGTTAATCACCCCTTTCCCCCTCAGATGGTGGCCATTTTAGACTTCTTCCGCCACTTAGATTTTTCTAGACGTTTAGTATATTGTTTAGCATGTCTTTCTAGGTCAGCAACAGCAAAGTTTACTGATACTACAATTATTTTAGGGTACTACACACAAATTGACAAGCCTATTATATCCATAACTGTTACTGATTAAAACCAATCAGTAAAACAAGGTTCCTTTCCGTCAAATGAGAACAAACATCCAGCTAAAGATGTCAGGAACAGTATTATGTTTGATAAAACCATAACATTAACATTATTATGTGCAATATTATGTTTAACATTAACATTTATATAGCAACACAGTAAAGACTTATTTTGTGCGATAACAACAGTTCAAATGCTTCTTATCAACCAAACCATTGTTTCAAGAGAAAAAGTGAATGGAACATGTTTGGTAGGAAATTTTGTGTTCTTAAAATTGTTCAGAATCAACTATGTCGTAGGAGTGACGAGTAGCAAGTTATGCGAAAAACAACAACCAGAAACCATTTTTTTCAAGATGGCGGCTATTTTAGACCTCTTCTGTCACTTAGATTTTCCTAGACTTTTAGTATGTTGTTCAGTAGGTCATTCTGAGTCAGAAACAGCTAAATTTACATCTATTACAATTAGTTCTGGGTTTCATCGTTTTTCACACGGATTGACTAGCCTAAAATTTTAAGACCGTATCTTAATTGGCTTTCAATCCACGATATTTTATTTTAATATTTATTATATATAATATAAGAATAATTTTTAAACAGGTTTTACATGAAGCTGAAAAAGCTAGTTCGTGCACTAATTACAAAATAAAAATAACCCTAAAAATTCAGTGTAAATACAATTAAAAGTTATTGTTATCTCACAAGACATTTAGAAATATATCATTTACAATAAATCTATAATAAAAAGCATGTTTATGAAAACTTAATAAAAATACCAATTTATATTAAAATTCGGTTAAATACTCCTAAATATGTAAAAAATAAAGAAAACACTACAATTAAACATAAAGTTATTTACAAATAAAATCCATGTTCTAAATTTAATTATCCTGATATTGCATATTCAGGAGATATATTGCTAATGAATACAAATAATAAAGTAGACACTGTTAAAAAATATGACAACCCAAAGCAACATAATTTAGAAAATTCAGGCATTTTGAAAGTTAACTGCAACACAAGCAAAACAGCTTTAACATATATACAGTTTTTTTAATGAATCCTGTAAAATGAATAAACAGTATTAACAGCATAAACATCGCATGTCAGATATTTATTTTAATTTTGATAAAACAAGTGTGTTCTTTAATTCTCATTTAAGTTTACTGTAATTATTGATTTCAAGATTATCATCCAAGATCCTATTAAAAATGCTCGGCAAAACGTATTCCTTTATCTGGTTCCATAATCATTTGTCCATCTTCGTAATTTATATTTATTAGTATTATGTGCTATAATAATAAAAATAATAATAATAGTAATAATATGCTTTATTCAAGTACAAGTATGACAAGTACCGGCACGAAGTCCTACAAGACTTGTGTGTGCTAGCAATTTCTTAAGTTATACACTATATCAATATACATTTCTATAAGTTTTTAATGCTAATTAATCTGTAATACAATTTCATCACATTTCAATCATTCGTCATTTATAAATTTTTATAAGTATTTACTTCATCTATTCTGTCAATTTTACTGAAATTTTAAAAGTACTTTTTTTATCTTAACAATAGTAATAATAATAATTTAGTGAGGCACATAAATACAGAATACTGGATCATAATAACATTAGATTATATTTTCATCGCTATTCTTTCAGATGTATGTTTCTAGTAGCCAGTGTTTAATCTTTTTTTTTATGTTGCGGGGCTGCAATTGAATCCTTAGCTCCAGCGGGATATTATTAAGAATGTTAGCAATTTGGTAGGCTAGAGTTCTTTTGCCATAGGAGTTTCTCCATGAAGGGACGGCAAGCCAATCAGTGTTGTTTCTAGTTGGTCTGTTAGTCAGTACCTGATAATCTGTCTTAAAGAAAAACCTTGTTATGATGTTAAGACAATATAAGTCGTTGAAGTCTAAAAGTTTATTTTTTTTATAGAGTTCTTTGGTCGAAGCAGTGGTATTATTACCAAACAGTGCCTTGACGGCTTTGTTAAGTGTTTTTTGTAGTTTAGAGATATAGTTTGTAGTCGTGGAACCATAAATGGTACATGCATATCTAATATGTGATAAGATCCATGCCTCGTAAAGGATGATCTTAGCATTTCTGTTTAGTAGGCTTCTTACGGAATATAGGGTTGGAATAATTTTTCTCAATTTCCTGGTGATCAATTCAATATGTGTATCAAATTTCCATGAATCGTCAATCAGAATTCCCAAAAAACGTTGTGAAGAAACTACTGGTAAGACCTGGCAGCAGCAAGATTGCTTTTGATCAATGCAGGAATGGGCATGTAGTTTAATAGCACAAGTACTTTTCATCGTGTGCGAAGTAGTAATATGCATAAAAGAAGTTTTCTCCTTACTTATGTACAGTTCATTTTCATATAGATAGGAAGTTATTTTGTCGAAATCGTTTTGTAGATTAGAGATCATAGTTTTTTGGCTATGGTTTATGGAGATAAGAAAAATATCATCGGCATAAAGCGAAAAATGGCTGCCTATATTTAAATTTTCAATGTCGTTTATGTAAATCAAGAAGAGGATTGGTCCTAGGATTGAGCCCTGCGGTACCCCAAACGGAATCTCAGTCCAGGAGCTGTGTGTGCCATCAATACTTACTCGAAAGTAGCGATTTTTTAAGTAGTTATGCATTATACCGTACATTTTCCCTCTTATCCCAATGTTATATAGTTTTTTAAGGAGAATATTTTTGTCTAAAGTATCAAAGGCTTTCTGTAAATCTACGGCAATAGCTCCAATGTGTTTGCTACAGTTGAGTGCTGTGGTAATTTTGTTGTTAATAATATAGAGGCTATCAATTGTACCAATTCCTTTTTGAAATCCAAATTGGTTTTTGATAACAGGTTGAATTTTTTTAAGAAGGTAGAAATTCTTCCAGCAAAGAATTTTTCGACAATTTTGTTTAGAACCGGTAATAGAGCAATTGGTCTATAGTTACTAAAATCATTTTTTTCATTCTTTTTATAGATAGGCCTGGTTGTTTGCTTTTTCAAGGCATCAGGCCAAATTTCAGTGTCTACTATTGCCTCAATCAGAGTTGTCATAAATTCTGCAGTTTTATTATTTGTTTGCGAAAAGTGCTCAAGCAAAAAATTATCATGGCCACACGATTTTTTCAGTTTAAAAGTCGAGATAATGGAGACAATATCATAATTGCTAGGTTTTAAGATTTGCATTGAATGGGGAGAGGTTAATGGATCTGCAAGATATTTATTCAGCAATTGTAATTACACACATAACATGCATGCACGAAGCCTATCTGGTTTGTTTGTGCACTGAATATAAGGCTTATTAATATATACATACAATCATGTACAGTAGTGGTTATACCGAATTTTTTAACAATATCATATTTCTAGAAAAACATAGTTATTCAGTATACTATTATTTAGGAGCCAATTTTTAACAATTTTTTTAATATTTCCTCTCATTAATTTTGATCGAATTTTAGACTTAATTGGTTGAGAATGGAGGGTTCTACATATTCAAGGCATCTTCTACCATTGGAATTTCTCCAGGTTGGAACCTGTAACCATGCTGTATTACTTCTTCCAACTCCTATAGTTCTTTTTTGATTATTGTTATCAAAAAAGTTTGTGATTATTACATTTAATTTGAACAATTTAGCAAAGTTAAGTAGCTGAAATTTTTTAAGGATATTTTCGGTCGACATTTTAACTTTTGAGCTAAAGAGTGCTTTCATTGCTTTATTCAATGTAGTTTTCGGTGGTTGAACCAAATATAATGCAAGCATAGCGAAACTGTGACAGTAACCACGATTCATGTATCATTTTTTAAATTTCGATTCCAAATGTTTTATTGACTCTGTATAGCATCGGTATAATCACTCTAATTTTTTTCTTTAAATTTTCAATATGTGTATAAAATTTCCAGTTTTCATCAATTTCAATTCCGAAATAGCGTAGCAAGGCAACCTGATTGATTTTAGGACAGCGGTTACAATAGGAGTTAAACATGTAATTTTCATTATGTGAATGGATAATACAGGTTTTTTTTCGGTATGTGAGGTAGCTACATGGATAAACTTTGTTTTGTCATTATTAATGTATAGTTCATTGTTGGATAGGTATTGATTTATGACATTAAAATCGTTTTGAAGATTATTCACTATAACTTCTTGTTTGTTATTAACCGATATCAAAAGAATATCATCGGCAAATAAAGAGATTTGACATCGATAGTTTTCTTCTAGGATATCGTTTATATAAATAATAAACAATAGAGGGCCTAAAATGGAGCCCTGTGGAATACCTTATTCAATAATGTTCCAGTCACTTTGTGAATCTGCAATTTTCACACTGCTTTATCTATTGTACATATAGTTTGCAAGAATATGCAACAATTTCCTCGGATACCAATATTGGAAAGTTTATTTATGAAAAAATATTGAATAAAATTTTTTTGTCGATCGTGTCAAATGCCTTTTTTAAGTCGATTGCAATGAAACCTACGTGTTTACTGTGATTAAGTGCATTAATAATTTTGTTGTTGATCATACTCAGGCTATCCAAAGTAACAATTCCCTGTCTAAAACCGAATTGAAAGTTATTTAGAAGTTTAAATTTATATAGGAATTTGTAAATACAATTTGCAAAGTATTTTTCAATAATTTTATTAAGCGTTGGAAGTAATGCAATTGGTCGGTAATTACAATATTGATTTTTTTTTCATTTTTTTTTTTTGTAAATAGGTCTTATAATCTGTTTTTTTAGGTTATCAGGCCAAATTTCCATTTCAATAATTGCATCAATCAGGATTTTCATAAAGAACGTAGTTTGTTCCTTGCTATTCACAAAATATTCAAGTAGGAAACCATCATGTTCACAAGATTTTTTTATTTTGAAATTTAGCATAATTGAGGTTATCTCATCATGAGTAGGTTTTAACACTTGTATCGAGTTGGCACATTTTTTTTTATTTATGTTGTTTTGCGTGTTCAGGTAAGTAGAGTTATCTGGTTTCCTCTTTTTATGGGATTTGAGAAGAGGTACCTCTTGCTGATAAAAGGTTGAAAAGTTGTCACATAATGTTTTTTCTTTAATTTCGTGGAAATTTTTTTGTTTTGGTCATCTAAATTTCCCTTTTTATTTTTTCCGCTACAAACTGCATTTATTTCATTCCATAGTTTAGCACTATCCATTTTATTCTGTTCAAAATAGGTTTTATAGTAATTTTGTTTAGTTATTTGGATTTCTTTAGTAAGATTTTTTAAAGGATTTTATTTTCTTCCAAATCTTTTTTATCCGGTAATTTAGCTTTGGATGTTTTACTTCAAAGTTTATTTTTTTTTATTAATAAGTTTTAACAGATCGTGGTTCATCCATTCGTTCCTATATGCATTTTTTATTTTTTTGATTTTAATGTATGCTTTCGTGATTGTATTAATCTTGTAGAAGTATGTTACAACTTTTTCAATTTCATTATAAATATCATTTCGACTAGTCGTCGTTGTAGGTATTTCCAGTTATAGTTTTTTAAATGTAAAATGATGCCATTATGATTTATCTTTTGGTAGTAAACATTTTCTGATTCATGTTTATTTGTAGAGTTGTGCCCATCCCAAATTTGAATAGCCGTGAAGTAGTGATCAGCAATTTTGATTTTTATAATGAAGGAATTATAACAAAATTTGTCAATTTTACCCTTGTAGGTGAGTTGATAAGCCAGTTAAACCAATTGCAGCCATACAGTTTTCGAATCGTTCAATGTCATATTTTTCACTAGGATCTTGCTGCCCGTGTAGAATACTGAATTTAAAGTCTCCCAGAAGGAAGAGATTATTATCTTTTTTGATATTTTAAATATATTCTTTTAGTTTTGTTACAAAGAGTTGTCTACTAGCTGACGGCCTTTTATAAATAGTTAAAATCTTAAAAACCTTGTTATTAAACTCAATGACATTTGATATACCCTCGTTAACATCAATTTTTACCTTTTTACAGGTTATATTACGAATTGTACTGTCATTAATAAAGAAGAGAATTTCCCCTCCACTAATATTTTCTCTGCAGTTCGCAAATTGTGTGTATCCATCGATTTTGTGTAGATGACATTCATCTTAAGAAATATTTACCTCAGTAAGGGCTATTATGTCCCAGTTAGTATTAGCCGTGTTAAATTCAGCAAGCCAACAATCCCAATGACGTCTGCAGCTACGTATATTTTGTATGGACGCATTTTAAAATGTTTGTTGGAGCAATATTCAAAAAGGATTCAAGGTCATCGAAGTTTCACAGATTTCATTACAGTAACTGTCTGACATTAATTCATTGTCGAATTTGAATTTGGTTGCTCTGTTTCTTGTGTTGTTGGCGTGGTTATTATATTCGCTTTGTTATTCTCGTTATTTTTCATGTAGGTAACAATCTCTTCAAGATCCTCTTCGTTTTTGATAATTTTTGTTTTCCGGTCCTTTTCATCATGTTTTGCCTGGATTTTGCCATCCTTGAACCAGATAAATTTACATTTTTGCTTGAGTTCTTGTTTTGTTTTCCACAATAGGCTTTTATAAACGGGGTCAGGTGTTCATTGATATAAACACGATCTGTGTTGTTATTTCCAAAGATATCACTGTTGTTTAGGTGTTTTTTATTTTTACTGTTCAGCTAAATGTCTCGCTCTGTTCTACTTTTGAACTGTATCAAAATTGACGGGGTTTTATTATTTTTTGCTAATAGACGATGTGCTTTGTCAATCTAATTGTCATTAAAATCTCTTAGTTCGATTGCATCAGCGATTCTGTAGATAGTATCATGCAAATTTCCTTCTCTTCCGTCTCCACTCTAAATATTTCTAAATTTCGTTTTCTGCTATACTGGTTGCTTTCTTCTTGTGATTGTTTCAGTATTTTAACTGACTTTTTTAGTTCACTCATATCCTGCTGGTTTGGTTCCTCATTATTGTCGGAAACTTGGTCACTTTGATTATTTTTCATTTTTCTTTCTAGTATTTCGATTCTCACGTTAACTTGTTTGTGTGTTTCTTTCATTTGTTTTAACTCGTTTATTACTTCCTCATACTTCAAGTTAACAAATTCAATACTTTTCATCATTTCTGCATTTGTTGTAGATATTTATTTTAACGCATCATCAATCTGGTTGAGTTTAGTGTTTGTTCTTCCATTATTAGCGATAATGTTTTTGTTTTCCCTTTCCAGCGTGTTGTATCTGTCATTATGTTCTTCTAGTAGTTTCAGAATTTTGTCATTTGATATCTTGAGATGATCAATTTTTTTTCGAATCGACCATATTCTTCGTAGTTGGGAGGTGAAGGAGCGTCGTCATCAGAAGGAATTTCATCTTTATCAGAATGTTTTCTTTTTGAGTTCTTCGTTGTTCTACACCTTTGGAATAGTCATGCTTTCTTTTTTTTCCCCATTCCAGCGATAGTCGAATCGGAAAGACCGGAGCATTTTTATCGCAGTGTATTTTTACACTACATGTTGCACAAGAGTTAGAAATTCTTCTTCAGCAATTATTATTTTGTTATCGAACTCCCCACAATGTGCCATAATTTAAATTTCGAAGAGACTGGCTGGTTTTGGCTTCCGTACTTATGATCGTCTGCGTCGGATGAAAAATTCAAAATAACTCATTACAGCTTTCGTAGAAGAATGGCCGTGTGCGTCCGTGAAAGTTCAAAATGACTCATTACGGTCCACGGTTTTTACATTTGTGAAGGTGTCTTTGAGGTGGTCGTCGATATTTTGTTTTTGTTTTTTTCCCATACAATGATTAAGTTTATCCCAGATTTTTGAACTATCAAATTGGTTTCCAGAAATAAAGTTTTTATAAAACACATTTTTTGCTAAGAGGATACTGCGAGTCACAGAATGCTTGCAAATTTTGTATTCAAGAATTATTTCTGGTGATGGTTTAGAAGTTTTTGTAATTTTAGTCCAGAGCCTGTTTTTATAGTTGATTTCTTGAAGAAGGGCTTGATTCATCCATTTTATTTTTGAAAAGTTTGTTCGTAGAGTGAAGACGTTTCAATGATGTGTGTTTTTTTTTGTATATTCCCTGAATGATATTTTCAATTTCGTTGTACATGTTATTTAAGTTGGTGTATTTATCCAGGATGCTCCAGTCAAAATTTTCAAGCTGTTTAATAATGTTATAATTGTTTAATGTTTTGATAAACTTATGATTATCTTGGTGTATTTCATTAACAGGGTCAAAATGTTTAATCTCAAGACAAGTCAAGTAATGGTCGGCGATCTTTTGTTTAATGACAAAGCCGTTACAGCAAGTCTTATTTAGTTTAGTGTAGATCACATCAAGGCAAGATTTAGAGATAGTATTCATTTTCACTTCAACACAGGTTGGAGAAGTAATTTGCGAGGTGTATTCATTTGTTGCCATGATGTTTTCAAACCTTTCAATGTCGAATTTTTCAGTAATGTCTTGTGTCTCTCTGAGCAAATTAAAATTTAGATCGCCAATGACAATAGTATTGAATGAAGAATTTTGATTTTTGATTTTGATGAGGGCTTTCAAAGCTAAGAGGAACTTAATCCGACTTGAGGATGGCTGTCTCTAAATTGCAACAATATTATACATAAGATTATCAACAGAGAAAACAATGTCAAGCGCTTCATTTCCATGAAGAAAAATTTTCTCAGAATTAATATTTTGAAATATTGGTTAAGAAAAATCATGACGCCGCCACCCTTTTTAAGAGGCCGGCAATTGGCAATTTGTGTGTAGTCTTTCATCTGGTATTGGGCAAGCTCTTCTTCTTAAATATTAGTTTCATTATTAACAATAAAGTCCCAGGTAAATTTACAGTTATCAATAAATATATTCTTTGTTTAAATTCTTCCCAGTGCGTCCTACAGCTTCTAAGGTTTATTTGTAAAGCGTGAAGTCCAGTATTTTTGTTAATACATAGGAATTTTTTGCTCAGCTCGTCGAAGTTTTTGTCACAGTGTCACGCCAGGGTCTCTAAAAACCCCCTTGGTAACATTGACGTGACATTTGCCAACGACCTCTCCTCCCTCTCCAACCTTTTGAGCTTGCTCGTGCCATGAAAACTGTAAAGTGTAACTTAACATTTAATTACATTACATTTGATTGCACGCATAGCAAATAAGCAAATCCTGTAAATCCTGCTAAAACCACTAACCTGGTTAAACATCAATCCCTCGGCCGAGGAAAATACAATTTAAGTAGATTTTACAGTATGACAATGTTAAACACGTAGTCCTTTGTTGCAACAATTCTTGTAGCATGATTTTACTTACTTCTATTGATAACCCCTGAGCATATAAAGCTGAAACCACAACAATAATTAAAATCCCTATTGTTAAAGCTTAAACTCCCTTAATGCTTCATGAGTGGAGACATTGTTGTCCCTGTATTGTCGTACCCTACTGTTGGATTTGTTTTTGTTTATTTTTTTTGAGCAAAGCAATCGTACCGGCTAGACGTGTTTCTACCTTGGTCATCCCTTTTTAAATGCCCATCTACGCTGAAGGGAAGAAAACGACATGGATGCCGTCCGCTATCTTTCATCTTCGGATTAGGCAAGGAATCCTCAGCTAAGCTAAAGCTCTACAACCTGGTCATGGATGCCTACACTCTTACCACCTAATACGTTTAGCATAGCCTATGGTCTGATTATAATTAATTCATCTCCACAAGGAATTTCGTAACGATTAGGTCGACGATAAAGATTAGGCCTCATGGCCCTCTTGTATTGAATGATACCGAACCTATCGTCTAGAGAAAGGTTCTCCAACACGGGAGCAGACAATACAGGAGTAAACGCCATCTTCTGCCATGGGAGTATGGGAGCCGGATTGTACTTACACCATTCTGTTTTGTTGGACGAAAATAAAACCAAAGTGGGAAGAGAAAAGTGATGTTTCGATCCATATTTATTGACAAAACAACTCACAAGCACAACTACCGTTTGCACACGATCCAAGGACCTCTAACGTGTTGGATACACGCTCGTGCAGTATTCTAGTCAGTCAATATCCTGTTTATGAGGCCGTGTCGTATCGAACCACGCTCTGCCCTCCTCCGTACCGCGACACATCTCCCGTTGCCTTACAATACCACACATCACCATACTGCACGATTAGGAAGGTGTTTACCGCCCGGGGACTCAAGTGGTAACCACACTCTACAGTTTTCAGCAGTGTCGTTGATCAAGTCCAGACAGTCCGAAAGAGCGTTAAATTCCATTGGAGATTTTAGTTTTGAGCAGTTTCGTTAGTTGTTCAAGGTCGTCTTCGTTACTTATACTGGTCACGGCTTTTTCAGTTTCGTTTTTCCTAACGTGTATTTTTCCGTCCCTGATCCAAATAAACTTGTTGGCTTGTTTGAGTTGATTTTTTGTTTTTCATAGCAATGATTTAAAATATGGGGTCAAATGTTCATTTGCGTAAATTTTTTCTTTGTTACCGTTACTGAAAATATCATCGTTTGAGATTCTGCCTTTCTTTCCCAAAAGCCATTCATCTCTATAGTTCCTGCTTTTAAACTGAATCACAACAGGCTGTGGTTTTCTCTGATTTTGTTGGTATGCGGTGAACACGGTCAATGTGGCTGTCGTCAAAGTAACTAAGCTGAAGTGCGTCTACGATGCGGTAAATAGTTTCTCTATTGTCTTCTTTTTTTGCCATGTCCACGCCAAAAATTTCCAGATATCTATTTCTATTATATTGTTTACTTTCGTTTTGGCTCTTTTTTATTTCTTCGACTTTTGTTTTTTGAGTTTGCGTGTCTGATTTGTTTTCACCAAGCGTATGCATTTTTTCTTCAAGTGTCTGTAGACGTTTCCTAATTTCCACGTTCTCGCTCTTGATTTCAATATTTTCCTTTTTGATATCTTCGTACGGTTTTTCTATGAATTTCATTCCTTTTAAAATTTCGATAATTTTATTTTCTATTCTTTCGAGTGCGTCTTTTTTAGTGCTGTCAGTATTTTCAGCTCCATCTTCGGCTTCAGTTTCATTTCCGTTTGCATCTTCATTGCACGAGTTTGTTCTGCCTTTCTTACATCTCTTGCAACTCCATTCACCTTTTTAATAATAATAATAGTAGTAATAATGTGGTCACATTAAAATAAATGTTCCAAAAACTTGGTCTTTGTTTAATATCTTCGTTTTAATCTATTGAAGTTGGAAATTTGTTCGTTTGTTCGATGCCTCGATGAGAGCAAAATTGCCCCATCAAGAGCAGCAACTTGGGCCTTTTTAATACCAACAGTTTAAGCTACATAAATTGAAGAATAGTCAAATGGTTTGATCTCCGGGTGTGACGGCAAAGTGATCACAACAGAAATGACAACAACAACTACAGAAACGATAACAATAACTACAATTAAATAGGAATTCTGTAAAAGCTAAGCTGCTTGATTGTTGTTAAAATTTTTGTGTGCAGTAAAATAGTTACGGCAGTACCCCAAATACCGAATTTCCTTGGTGTACACTGGGGAAAACAACAGGGTTCAAAGTTTCACATTTTACACGCAATTCCGTGCTGAGACTTATGTAAGAATTGATAATATATGTAATCTTGCTACATAATTTTTTTTAAATGTCTAATACACTTTCTCGGTTTACCAAAAAAAATAATTGTAATTATTAAGACGGTGATTCTGTGATTACTTCATGGATTACTTTCATTTGCGAAGTAACGACAATTCTATTGTGACATAACAAGAGACTGAAATGAAGAATATTAAATGGGGAAAGTGAGTATTATCGGCACTGTTCCTAATATCGACCCTCACCACTACATTTCTTCCTTCTCGTAGATCATGACAATCCACTCATTGTGCCTAGGTAGATATTTTTTTCTGTGAGCAATTACACTTTCTGTCACCAGATTGCAAAACCGATCAATAGCTTCGCTTCTGAATATGACCCAAATTCATTGTTTGGTTTGTTGTTAGAACGGTGCATATAGTTATTGATTTCATGTTCAGGTGTTGTAAAATTGCTGTTTAAAACCATCCTAGCTGTGGAAAGCCTGCAGAATAACTTGTAAGGTGTTTGCAGGTATTCAAGTGAGTACTTAAGAATAAGTTGTTTCCTTTCATAATTCTTAGTCGTTAAAATACCCATTTATCTAGAAACTTGCCTATTATCTTGAAACTTGCGTACCTATTATCGGCCTGTGCTTTCTTATCAAGCCAAGTACAATTACTATATTGGCCTAAGAAATTACAAATTATCGGCCTACAAAGTCCTTATTTCAGCCTGTGACCCTCGTCATCTTTCTTTTGGCCAGAAATGAAGCAGGGAGTGCGTAGTCGACGCTAAAGCGCAGCTTACTAGACTTAGGCTAGCCTAAGGCAAAATGGCAACCTACAATTAAATTTTGCATAGGCTTAGATCTATAGGATAGGTTAGTACCTAAGCAAGTTTAGGAAAGTAGTCTAAAGCAATGCTCTTAGTCCAATATTAGCTGTATTTAAAGAGCTCTTAAAATTACTATGGTATGTAAATGCATCATATCAAGCAGCGCGATAGCGGTCCTTACGTATGCATCAGCAACTTCTCTGTTAAACCTCAACTTTGAAATCCTATAGTTTCACCCAGAATAGACATAGACCAACGAAATTTGGTATTTGGGGTAATGTCGTAATTTTTTCACTGTATTAAACATTTTAATGACACCAATCGAACCGTTCGATGTTCACAGTATGGCCATTTCTTGTTGTTGTTGGGACGTTTTGCCAATTTCAAGTTTCAAGTTTTATGCCTTAAAGTGTAGGTAAGACAAGGCCTAGGGCCTATTGAATGCAGTTTTGATTTGACTACAAAATTGTTGTTGTTGTTGTTCCTGTTGTTGTTGGGGGGAAATTTTGCTCTCACCTAGAGTTCGAACTAATGAACCGATTTTCAAATTTCATAGCTGAAATGTAGGTTTTCACAAGAACCAGGGTTTTTGGATGCTATTTTAATGTGACTACAGTGTTGTTGTTGTTGTTGTTGTTAATCTTGTTGAGAAAATGTAAATTTCTGAAACCCTGTAGTTTTACCTAGAATTGATGAAGACAGACGGAATTCAGTATTTGGGATCAGCCTTGAAAAAAAGCAATTTATGAGGTAGATCTACAGCTGACCTTTGCTTGCAACAAGCCTACAGTATACACTGAAACAGGCCAAATGCGATCGATCTCAGTCTTCTCTTCTTATTTAGTTTCAGATACGTAGGTGAAGTAGCACGAAAGCAGGGAGTCACTTTTAAAATAAGAAGGCCATCGGAAAAGTGGAGGCAAGTGTACAAAAAGAGACCCCCCCTTCACTTGACGACCTCAGCCTAAAGCAAGCATCAGACATAAACAACCGCAAAAATGAACCGCAAAAATGTGGCTTCAATATTTTAAGTATTTTGAAGATATACTAACACACAATAACCTCCAAGAATCGCCTTCTAGAATTTGGTATATGGAAGAGACAGGGCTCCAACCTGATCATGTTCCACGAACTGTGCTTGTGAAAAAGGTTCTAAAATTCTTCAAAGACGTACAACTGGAAAATGTGAACCTATAACTGTTATAGCAACTCTATATACTGAAGAAAAAGTTCTACCCCCTCACTTTATTGTTATAAGCAACAATGTACGCTCTCTTCAAGGCTATGATGCCAGAGCGTCACCCAGGTAGCACTTCAGTTCATCTGATACAGGGTGGATCAAAAAAGACATTGCTTTACTATGGTTTCAGAATGTTTTTATTAAAAATATTGATGACTGAACGGCCACAGTTGCTTTTATTTGACGGTCATGATTCTCACAACTTTGTAGAACTGGTAAATGCTGCTTTAGAAGAAAAAAAATCATTCTCACTGAGTTGAGTTGCCAAGCCAGGCCTCTCTTTGGATACATCCATTAGACATATCGTTTTTGGTGACTTTTAACGAATACTATTGTTCGGCTTGCACAGAATTGATGAATGATTCGAGCTAATGTTTGTTGACTATTCATTGAGAAGTTTCAGCACTTTTTGCAGATAAGATAGAGTAACAGCCAGTATCGTGCACAAATAAAACTACACTACGTTTCGGGAGGACAACCTCCCATCTTAAGGTAAAAATAAACACTAAAACATTAAAAAAATCATGGCAGTATCTGCCGAGTCACCAAGTCTATAAAATCAAACCATTCAGGCATGGTCAAGGCCTAAAACTTTAAAATTAAAAAAATATACAGGGTGTTCGGAAATTGGTGTCAAATATTTTGAGGGTCCGCTGTGTGATCAAAGATAAGAAGAAAAAGTCCTATAAACATGGGTCCGGAAATGCACCAGTCTTTAGTTACAGCCCCCCCCCCCAGGTTTGGGGTAAACAGTTCTTAAATACCTCGTAATGATTCACCGTTTCCATTCCAAACTCAGGATATGTGCCATATCATACCTGGTATTTCAGTACTTCATAATACAGTATTGGGTCGCACAACTTATCAGAGGGAGAGGTAATTTTCTCATGGGGGGGATCAAACGTGGGGGAAGAGAGGAGTAACTGCTTTGGTCTTGTACTTTAATGAAACAAATTGTA